>JAKEYF010000155.1:0-134668 GCA_021527775.1 Lactarius sanguifluus | reverse complement strand
CCACATTCTTATGTCGATCTCTTCAGAAGGATAGAAATACCCACTCCTGGCACACTAAGTACTCACTTCAAATTCATCCAAACTTCCTGGACTCCCCATGGACCTGTTATGCTGTTGATGCCATGATTGATGCATCCCTGATCCCCCCTCACATTCATTTAGTGATACCCTTCGGTATACCCTATTTCCTGTGTTCCCAATGACATATATTTGCTACAATAGGTGCTAGTTTCACTCATGTAGACTCATGATCGAAAAGCGGACCCCCCGCCCCCAGCCGGCGCCGGCTGGAGTATCAACCATGTGGGAGTCTCCGACGTCGGCCGACGTCGGCTGAGTATGAACGATAGAAGATTCTCACCGTCGGCTGGGGGTATCAATTATATAAGCCACCACTGATCATTATGTGTACTTGGTCCCCTTCCCGATACTGGGGTGTGTTCCAGTGTTTAACCCACAGAGATTGTGCCTTTTTGATCAGGTGTTGGGCCTCGTTCCGTGCTTCTCGGAATTGTTGAAGTCTCGTGTTCACCTGTGGGATCGGGGATTGCTTATCCATCCAATCAGCACATGGGTCGTATCCCATCATGAGCGAGAATGGGGACTTCCTTGTTGCCTCGTGTGGCCAGCTGTTGTGCGCGAATTCTGCCAGTGGTAAGAAGTGCGCCCAGTTATCTTGACGCTCGTTGGCCCAGAACCTGAGATACTGTTCTAACCATTGATTGGTCCGTTCCGATTGTCCGTCAGTCCGTGGATGATATGCCGTAGATATGTTTTGGTAGATTCCGAGTATACGGCATAATTCGCGGGTGAATTTTGATGCGAACCGCGGGTCCCGGTCGCTGATAATCTTTGCCAGTAGTCCGAATCGTCTGAAGACATGAGTTACGTACAGGGCTGCGGTTTCTTCTGCCATGATTTCTTCGACACAGGGTATGAAAATGGATGCCTTGGTGCAGTCGTGGTCCGTAACCGTAAGTATTGAGTCATGCCCTTCAGATACGGGGAGTTTAGTGATGAAGTCCAACGCGATTACTTCGAAAGGCTTAGCGTCGGGAATCGGCATGATGGGTACCAATGGCGCTCGTGTGGGTCGGTTGTTAACCTTGTGCCTCTGGCATTCTGCGCACCCCCTCACGTACTCTGTGATGTGCTCCAACATGTGCGGCCACCAGTAGTGTCGTTCGATGATTCTGAACGTTCTCTTGATCCCCGGGTGTCCGTAAACGGGGGGGTCGTGGTGGTTACCGATGATCGTGCGCCATAGTGAGGCTTCGCCTGTTATTACTCGTGCTCCTTGCTTGTACCATACTCTGTCGAATTTCTTAAGGTGATGCACTGTAAGGACGTGAGGGTCCTAGGTGAGTTCGAAGGCGGAGAGTGTTCTACTCCAAGAGGTAGGGGGTAAGAGGATCAATGAGAGTTTTCCTTCGAGTGCCCGCGGTTGGGCCTGACTTCCGGGATTGTCACACTGAGTTAGAGGGGGAAAGTAACGTCTGAATTTTTCATTCGATTGATTGGATGTCCTGGCACAAAGTAAAGATCCTGTTTAAATACAAGAGGGCTGTACTTAAAAAGAGGAAAAGGAAGGGGAAGCGAACTGAGATAAAGGAACACCGAGAAAGGACGCGTGGCCGAAGAGATCGATAGTCCGAAAATGGATGGTTTCGGGCTCAGCCGGAATGCTGGCCTTACAGCGCATCAACCCATGGGAGTATCTGTCGTTCATCTTGGGTGTGGTCTTCGGGCATTTGGGTGAGTGTGGCTCTTGCAAAGACTTTGTCCGGAAGTACTACTACTCCGTTGTTGTCCCGGTCTCCTCGGTCATAGTCTGGTCGTCGAGATAGGGCGTCGGCTCGTCCGTTGTTGGCTCCTTTGATATGATGGATCTCAAAGTCATACTCCATTAGTTCTAATACTTCTCTGGCCACTCGTCGACTTATCTTCTGAGCAGACCTCCAGTGCGTAAGGTTGAGGTGATCTGAGAAGATTTTGATCTTGTGCGGTGATCCAGTGAGTAGGGGTCTCCAGTGTCTCAGAGCTTTGACAATCGCTAGGAGTTCCAAATTGTATATGTCGTAGTTGCGTTCGGCTTCGTTGAGGGTGGCTGAGTAATATCCGACCGGGTGTCGT
Source organism: Lactarius sanguifluus (assembly GCA_021527775.1). Taxonomy (NCBI): domain Eukaryota; kingdom Fungi; phylum Basidiomycota; class Agaricomycetes; order Russulales; family Russulaceae; genus Lactarius; species Lactarius sanguifluus. The sequence goes on along the minus strand of JAKEYF010000155.1, from coordinate 132,535 downwards.
TTTCCGTCCTTCTTCCTTTGTAGTAGTACCACTCCTACCGCGAAGCCTGACGCGTCCACTTCGAGTTCAAATTGATCCGTGAGGCAGGGGTGTGCGAGTACTGGTTCTTCGGTAACGAGTGTCTTAAGTTTTTGGAACGCTCGCTCTTCTTCTGTACCCCACTGCCATTCTGCGTCTTTTCTCGTGAGTTTGTTGAGGGCTCGTGCGTGAGTCGCGAAACCGCGAATGAAGAGGCGGTAAAAATTACAAAACCCCAAGAAGGATCGAACATCTCTGACCTTTGTTGGGCGTGGCCAATCTTTGATGCCCGAAATTTTTACCGGGTCCATACGAGTTACCCCCTTTTCAAGGATTACCCCCAGGTAATCCATTCGTGGTGAGTGAAAGAGACACTTCTCCGGTTTGAAGTAGAGGTTGTGGTCTAACACTACTTGGAGCACGTCACAGACTGCATTGATGTGTGCTTGTAGACCCGCGTTTTCGTGAGTGGCTATTCCTATGTCGTCCATGTATACACGTATGATGGTGCCCAGAAGCTCGTGTTTAGCGATGGTGGGTCCCAATATTTCGTTCATCATGGTTTGGAACGTAGCCGGTGAATTTGTGAGTCCGAAGTACATTACGAGGGGTTCAAATAGCCCATACCGTGTTTTAAATGCTGCTTTTGGCTCGTCTCCCGGTTTGATTCATATGTTGTTGTACCCCCAGCGGACGTCCAGCTTAGTGTAAATATGACCATTTCCCAGGTCGTTGATAAGTTCCGACATGAGTGGGAGTGGATACTGGTTATGAATGGTGCATGCGTTGATTTTTCGGTAGTCTTGTACGGGTCGTAGTTTTCCATCTTTCTTTTTGATGAAGAAGAATGACGATGCATAGGGCGATTTGGAAGGTCGGATATACCCCATTTTGAGTTGTTCGTCAAGCCACGTCTTGAGCTGGGCGTCTTCGTCCTGTGTCATTGGGTAGACTTTGCAGTTGATCGTTGCCGGGGTGCCTGGTTTGAACTCGATAGCATGGTCCCATGGTCTTGATGGTGGGAATCGATGTGACGCTTCTTCGCTGAATATTTTGGCGAAGCGTCAATATGGTTCGGGGATTGCTGCTGCCACCGTATTCTGTTTAGCTGCTATAGCAAGTTCGGTAGCTGTGGTACATAGCTGGCATTCCTCTTCTAGCTCCTGGACTATGCTCTCTTTGTCGTCATTGGTGAACAGAGATGTCAACGAGTTATCGTCAAACGAGTGTACTCGCGAGTGTGACTCGTTTGTGACGAGTACTCGTGCCTGCGAGTACTCGTTCCCACGAGTACACACGAGTACGAGTTTCCATTTTGGAACGCGCGAGTACTCGCGGTACTCGCAGGGTCACGTGATTGTTTTCCGGGTTGGCAAAGATATATTATATTATACACAAAAAGTAAATACTACTACAGACTAAGTACTGTGTAACTACTTGTATAATCCCCTGCGATCCGTGTCAACGCTGCCGTCTGAGTCGTTGTTGTCGGCCCATGCTAGCGTGTCGCGACTCGCGTCGTTCCGTCATACAGTCATCGACTCGGCGTCGTGGTTGTCCCTTGTTGTTGGCCATCGCTCCGCCTTCGTAAGTCGACGGGCGTTGCCCTTGTCGTTATCGATGACCCGTGGTCCGAGTAGTAGTTGACGGGCATTGCCCGGTCGTCGTGGTCGATGGGCATTGGCCCGTCGTGGTTCCGTCGTCGCCATCGCCTCGCCCCATTGCTGTTCCTGGTGTCGTAGTCGTGGCTGCATTGGCAGGGTGCTGGGTGACAGCTGGAGTTCATGCAGCTCGAAGCTGCATCGGCGAACTTGAGGTGTGTTGTCGTAGTTGTAGTTTGTCGTTGGCTATGCACGTGGCTTGGATTGTCGGAGATTCCTCAGCCAATAGAAACTGGCAATCACCGAGCGGGCATGGAAAAGGTCACTTCCCACAGCTTCCCACGCTCAACATCCAAGACTACGACAACCACAAACCCCGCCAACGCATATCCTGTCCCAAACACGACGACGACGGCCTGTCACAGCCACCCCAACGACGACTACGACACAGCGGGCCACGGCAGCAACAACGACGAAGACGACACACCAGCTGCGGCAACAACGACGATGACGACACACTGGCGACAGTTCAACCACAACGGCAACGACAGCAAGGCTGGCTCGTGCAATAGACATCAACGGCGAGCGACGACACGACGGCAAGGCAACCTCAAACGACGACGACGACGCGATAGACGGCGGCAGCGGCGCAGTGATAACACGACAGGCAGCGGTAGTGACCTGGATGCGATGGCGGGGGTACGCTGGGGCAGGGGGATTATAATTTATAACTACGATAGTACATCATTTGTAACTTCTTTAGTAGTGTAGTGCTAAATAATGAAGTACTCGTTTAAAACGAGTACTCGTGCAACTTAAACAAATACAAGTACTCGCACTCGCGAGTACTCGCGGCTCAGACGGGTACTCGCGGCACGAGTACGAGTGTCGGTTCGGAAAACTCGGCGAGTACTCGCGCTTACGAGTACTCGCCACCGCGAGTACGAGTCGAGTACGAGTACAACTTTGGAGATTTCCAACGAGTACTCATACTCGCGAGTGTCACTCGTTGACATCTCTATTGGTGAATGTTCGTGCGAGGCGAGGGTTGCTGTCGGTGACCGTCCCGGCGATAACTGTGTGTGGTTCGGAGGGGTTGATGGATCGAATGACTATGGGGAGCGCTTCTTCGTGAATGGTCGCGTGAGTCCAACTGATGGTTGGTTCGTAAGTAGCGAGCCAGGGGTATCCGAGTACCAGATCTTCGTTTCCTATGTCGGTGATGAGGAATCGAATGACTCTGTGGATTCCTTTGGTTTGTACGTCTAAATCTACGAAATGAGTGATCGACCCAGCTTGATTTTCCGTATTGTCTATATTCCATATTTTCTTTGGGCGTTCTAAGGGTTGAAGCCCTAACCCCATTCGTTTGGCGAATGCAGGTCTTATGAAGTTATCGGTGGCTCCGGAATCTACGAGCCCTTTTATGTCGGCCATTGAGTAACTGGTGCGAATTGAGACTGGAATTCTAAGAGACCGAAAGCGAGTCATGATTACAGAGTTACAATTGGTTGCCCTCACCCAGGCCGATGGGTTCAGGCGTCCCGAAAATCCCCTTTCTCCCATAAATCTTGGAGAATTAGGTCTTTGACCTCGTCACTTGCCCCTCTTACTCCCTCAAGCCAGTTACTCGCCGTTTGCTGTGGCTCTGCAGTGTGTGCGACTTGGGCGCGCGGTTCTTGACTGTAGTAGTCGGTTTCCATGCTACGGCTATTACTTGCAGGACGCCACTGCTGCTGCTGTGGCCTTTGTTTTCTGGGGCGCGTGCAGTTGCGTGAGATGTGTCCGAGTCCGCTACAATTGTAACAGACGACTTCCCTCATGTCTCTGCGAGGGGTATTTCCTCCTTGCCCCGGTCCTCCCCGTGGTGGGAACGGAGGGCGCGGTTGGTAGTTCCCTCGGTTTGGGTCTCCTACTTCTGTGAGCCGGGCGCGCGATCTGTCCGCGGATGTGTCCATCGCGTTTGGATCGTATCGTGGTGCCTGGTTGCGTGGCACATTCCATGGTGACCCTCCAAAACGTGGGGGTGGGTTGAAGCGAGGTGGTGGTCCTCTCGGAGGCCCCCTTGCTGGTACGGCCATTCCCAATCGAGCGCGGAGGTGGATGTACTGCTTCTGGTGTCTAAGCGCCGCATCTTTCCACTCGGTGAAGGTGGTAGGTCCATCGAGACGGATGCTCCTTTGATGTACCCCAAGAACAGGAGGCACCTTTTGTATACGTTGCGCATGCTCGGCGTATCGAAATTGAGTCCCCAATATGTGTGCCATTGCGTGAGAAAAGACTCGTAGTCAGTCTGATCTCCCTTGAATATGGTTGGCGGCTCACCCTCGAGTCGAGGCGTTGGTGCTCCCGGTGCTACTGCTCCACCCAGTATTCCTCCTTCGGGTGGTCCTCCTCCTCCGGGTGGTCCTCCTCCGAATCCCCCTGGGAATCCTCTGCGCGGACGTCTTGGCGGTCGTCCTCCTCCACCCAGTGGCGGATTATCGCCCGGTGGGTCGGGCTGATCAGGTCCTATGGCTCGAAATATGGCCGCGTCGTCTGCCGTCATGCGATGTCCCGTTGCTGGGTGTATGGGGAGTAGAAGTTGCTCGGCTTCTTCTCGGGTTCTGCGGATTTCTTCTTCTACCGCCTCGTTGGTGATGGTTTCGGTGATGGTTGCCATTTCGGCTGGTGGGTTGACTTGGATGATTTCTGGCTGTGATACGGGAATGGACTCAGCTAGTCTGGTTACTTCTTCTACTTCGGAGTCTTCTTCTTCGTCTGTATTTTCGCCTTCCTCGCTGGTTTCTGAGGGGGTAGGTGTTCTTGGTTCTGAAGTACTTGGTTCTTCTTCTGGTTGCCCATCTATACGTCCCCACTGTTCTCTCGTGGGTAGGTTGCGTGCGTCGATATCGCAATTGTAGAGCCTTCCTGCTGGGCGTACTATGTCCCACCTATTGTCGATCGGGTTCCACGTAATTTCGGTCCAACAGACGTGTTCGAAATTGAACTCAACTGGTCTATACCGGGTTGGTCCCGATGCAAAGTCCACGAAATAGCCGGTATCTCCGTGATACTCTCTCCACCGAGCTGCTCCTAGGAATTGTACTGGTACGTTTCGGTCTCCTCTACGTTCAAGGGAGTAGGTCTGGAAATTGGTCCACTGATCTCGAGTTGTGAACGCCACGATGAGGGATCTTGGTCTTAATGTAACGCCACCACGAGCGTTAGTCCGACTTGGACAATGAAAGGGCGTTCACGACTTAGCGAATCTCAAGTTACTAGTCACGTGACTAATCCCACGGGTACATGGCGCTTGTCGAGGCACGTGACGCGTTTGCGGCACCAGGACTAAGTCGAGTCACTGGGCTTATAGTGATAAAGACGACTTGCTCTTTGGAGAGACAAGCGAACGAGATGGCAGACGGTGCGAGGAGAAAGTGGTGCTTCAAAGAAGACCAAGATGGCATATCTTGGTCTTTGACTCCTACTATTTATACACATACGAGGACGCTTTGAAGCTCCTCCCGAATCCGTACTACAACTAGCAATATTAGCTCGAACCCTAATACCGCTGTCCTAGGAATGAGTCATGCCACACCGGCATGTGATACTGTACAACTACACTGACTGATGAGAAGTCCATGACTGATTACTACTTACTAAGGGTGTCATCACCATATAGTAAGCGTCCACTTCTGCGAATCGTGACAAATCGCCTCTTCTACCCTTTCGTTAGATTCACCACACCCCAAGAAGCCTAAGTCAGGCAAACGTCCGTGGTAGACGTTACAGGTGAGCCCATGACCGTGCTGTCGAGCCGCGACGACCTGGTCAGGCCTTCGGAACTGCGCTGGTTGTACAAGACGTTCGCATATGTTCCCACCGCGGCTGACCGGAATACTCTCGGGGTATTCGGCTACCAGAAACAATACCTGAGTGAGACGGATCTGACTATGTTCATGACTCACTTTCGCTCCGATGTGCAACCCCCCAGTCTGGCAACCTTCTCTGTCGAGCTGGTGAACAGCGGTGAGTACGACACGGACACCCCCGGCAAAGAGGCGAACCTCGACGTCCAGTATGCATTTGCCATGGGGTATCCTACCCCGATCATTTTCTACAGCATTGGTGGCTCAGAGAAGTGGTCGGCGAATAGCGGCGAGCCACTCCCTGGAGACGTGGACCTCGAGTCACTCGAATACATGCTCAAAAAGGCAGACATCCCGCAAACCATCAGCATACGGCACCTACGAGCGGAGTGTTCCCCAGGAATATGCAAGGGCCCTGTGCATCCTGTTTGCACAGCTCGATGCCCATGGCGTCAGCGTCCTCTTGCCTGCAGGCGACAACGGCGTCGGCGAGAACTGCGAGGACGAGTCGGGAAATGTCCGGTTTGTTCCCGAATTCCCTGCATCCTGTACGTGTCCCAATTTATCACCCCTACACATGCGCAATTTCAAGTTGCTCACCAGACTTCCTTGTTTTCGCAGGTCCCTATCTCACTACCGTTGGTGGCACTATGGACTACCCCGAGATTGCTGCTCCCCTCTCTGGAGGCAGATTTTCGGACCACTTTCCATGCCTGGTCTACCAGGACGTCGCCGTGTCCGCATTCCTCGAGTGCCTTGGCACCCAGTATTCTGGCCTCTACAAGTGCGCTCCGAGTCGCTGCTGTCACCTGACGCAGACGTTTCTTACTTTGTGATTTGTGCAGCCCTGGTGGTCGTGGCATCCCTGACATCGCCGCCCAAGCTCTCAGATTCCCAATTGTCCTCAGAAGCACTGGCTTTCTTGTGGAGGGCATGAGCTGCTCAACTCCCGTGTGTCTTCCCCTGCTCCATCCGCTCTGCGTTGTCTATTCTCAGCTGACTATCAATGTCCAGATAGTGGCAGGCATAATCTCGCTGCTGAATGACTACATCAGGAAAAACCTCCCGCGCTAGCAAAGGTTAAGCGCTCGTAATTTATCACTATCCTGAGTAACAGAGATAATGCACAAGTAATTCATGCTAAGAGCGAATAATCACAAGCGCCTTTGCACAGATGATGACATAATGCTAATTATCTACAAAAATAGGAGATAGATGTCTCGGCTACTAAACCAAGTACTAAACAGATTTATGTAAAAGCTGCGGCATAATTCCAATACTGATATTGAAAACATATTTCATTGTCCAAAGCCTCATGTCCCTGCGTCGTGGTGGCCACCAGGGTGATGCTGGTGCCCATGACCAGTAATGTCGTGACACACTGAACACAGGCGTGAAATATATCCGTGGTGACGCCACCGCTGGGTGGAGTACACCGTGTACAGTGTGTGACCATTTTGGATAGATTGGGTCTTTGGCCCCCAATCCGTCTTGCTGTACCCACCAGGTCTGTCAATTGACTGGAAAAAGAGTCAAAACATCGATACTGATACCCTGAATCATCACTGATCACTGAGGAACGCGTCTAAGATGCGCAGGATTGTTGGGGTGCGCGCAGGCCTCCGCGGGATGCGAGGTGTCGTAGGTATGTCCATGGCGGTGGCGGTCGCGTCTATGTCGATTGGCTAAGGCTGCAAGCAAGTGCACCGCAGTCGGGAAAGGGAACGGTGGGCTACACTGAGCCCTGCTGAGTCGGGTAGTTGCAGCTGATCGCAAAACGACCATGCACGCTTCCGCGGGACGCAAAACTTCGCTGAGCTGGCTACCTTGGTCGGCGACGCATTGTGCTTGAGTTGCTAAGGTCGCACGCAGGTGCAGCGAGGTCGGGAATAGGAGCAGTGGGCCGCATCCCTGCTAGTCTGGGTGGTCACAGGTGAGGCGGAGGTTATCGGGTTCGGACACCACCTGTGTTGGCACGCTTATGTTGTTTCAGTTGTTCACTGTCAGAGGCGAACGAGAACGAGAGTATTTCCCACTGTATTGGAGCCAGACATCGCTGGGGGATTTTTTAGCGCACAGATTTGGACTTAGCGAAAAGTCCATTCGTTGTTTTGCCCTGTTTGGCCCAGACGTGGGAACCAACAAACAAAAGAAAATCCCGCCCACTTGCCCGCCCACGTCGTTCTTTTGCATCCCCAGGATCCCCTCCCGTTGCACTCCCTTCGCCGAGTCTTCTCCGGTCCAACATCCACCAGTCACCAGTTCAGCTGCCATCCCCACCTCTGTTCTGAGTCCACTAATATATTCGATGCAGCAAGGTCAACATCCTAACGGCCTCCCCAACACCATACTGACCTGAGGCAGGACGCTGCCTCCGCACTCAACGTGTGACCCTCAAAAGGAGAAAAAAACATAAGTTCTATTCCACATAACCCTACAACATATTGACCACTGTCACACAGCTGCGGCGACACTACACCCCACAACTACAGCCGTCCGCCAACTCTATCCCCCTCTGACACCGTCAACACTGTCACCGCCACGTCACCAGTCTTGGCCGTGAGTCCCTCCAACCCACTCACCCAGCCACCCCGCTTCCACTGACTGGCAACTATATAGCTATTTTGGCGTAACACCTGTTATTACTGACTGAAGCCCCGGCCCCATGTGGTCCCAAACCACACCACTGCAACCACCGATTACCTGGGTACAAGGTTACCTGCGCGCCCATAACAGTGGTGAAATGATAAAGGTACGACCGCGGCGGGGTGTGCGTTACCCGCTGGCCGCAAGCAACAACGATGCAACTACGGCAAACCGATAAAGATGATGGCAGTAAGTGATGTAATGATGCAACTACGACGATGGCAGCAAGGCAACGATGGGAAATTCGGTGCGGCCCTGGCACCAAGTCAGGAGTAAGTTCATCTCCCCCCTCCCTTCCTCTTCCGTCACCGCTCACGTGGATACACGTATTTGCAGACGACTCCATGACTAGCTGCCCTCCTCCGTCTCCTCTGGGTGGGTCCCACTACGGGCGGAGGGAGCCCGTTGGGCTACTTAGTCGTGTTCATCAACTTAGTCGTGTCCCCATTGCGCTCATCGTCCCCCAACCTGCTTCTTCTCGTACGTACCATCGTTTGGCTCCCGCCCTCTTCCCCACTCACCACTGCTTGTATGGTACCGCAGGTATTACGCACCTACTGGATGTGCGTCAAGCCTCGGCTTGAGCTCGAGTCGCGCCCGGGCTCAGTCCAACCCTCTGCCTCGAGTCCCAAGTCTCCGAGCCAAGGTGAGTCTTATTTGCGCTTTGTTTTCGTCCCATGGTCTCATTCACCATCAGATGACCGTCTAGGCACTGTCATACCATTGAGCAATCCCGGAGGTAAGTTTTCGGACCTATACTGTATGGCTGTGGACGGCGCGCAGCCCTATTAGCTACCTTGTTTTCAATTTACGGATTTGTATTTGATAATTATAATAAATCTGATAATGACCGCTAAACATGATAACGATGTGATATTTGAGAGCACTATTATTGGTAACCATCTGAGAATTACCTGATTTACGGTGAAAATATTGATAATTAGCACTAATTTAGTTGTGGCAATGAAATGGAGATAATGTAGCTAATTTCGCTAATTTTCGCTAATTTAGTCAAATTATCCCTTGCTAGCGCGGGAGGTTTTTCCTGATGTATCTAATTAGCCTTGTGAAACCAGGCACTTCGACAAGCAACTTTCGGCTAGCGGAGGTTGCAAGGTGTCGGGGTTTGAACTGTGCTGCTAGCCGCGTCACTTGTCTAGAGCCTGGGCACACTGGTAGTGAGATTGTTGAAATGGACCGTGAGAAATTCGACTTGTATGATTTTTTTGTTTACTCAAGAATGATGAAAACGAATTTGCTCGCAAGTGGTATCACTGGTATCACCCATCGTGAATAAATGGTTTGGACATGTTAACTAAAGTATGTATCTTGCAGTCTGTACCAAAATTTAGCAGAAAAAGTTGGATTTGTCACCATCATCGTCTGAGTTGTCTGTCCCATCTCCTTCATCCAGGGCTTCTACACGCTCTTGCAAATCCACGTCCATCTCGAGGTCAACGTCATCGGCTGTGTGTAAGCTCAGGACTGGCTGAGTGTCATTGAGGGACTGTTCCATCTCTTCATCAAGTCTGAGTTCGAGTTCATTGTTGTCGGGGTCCTCGGGGTCATTGTGTGCCAGGCCATCATCCTCGCTCTGAGGGAATTCGGGAGCTATACGTGGTGTCAGCAAGTCAACAGTATGAGAGGGATGACCTACAGGTCTCCTGGGGTTGTGTGGGTAGTGCTGTCCCAACCAGTGGCTGTATAGTGCAGCATCATTGGAGAGTGCTGATTAAGCGATTGAACTGCCGGAGAGGGGACTTTGCACCCCAAGTCAACGCGGAGTAGCCCTCATGTTACGTTCCTTCGGACGTTTCCTCTAAATGCCTGTTTGCCGCTGCTGCTCGTGTTCGAACGTCTTCAGTCTCCCGTAGGCGACTGCTAGGGCGATACGCAGGGTGTGGCCAACCAAGGCAATGATAATGATGAAGGTGATAATGATAAGATACGAGGCGTTGGCGATGACTAAGCACGACGACAAGCGGAACACTTAGTGGCGATAACCGGCACACTAGCACAGATGTCAAAGGAAGGGATGGTCAATGAGGAATCTAGCTTTATACAACCCCCTAGCAGAGAAGGATTGACACAAGATATCAAAGCTAAGGACTATAACGCGTCCTCAGCCCTCTACTTTATACTACAGAGGGGAGCTTTCAAGCTCAGCCCGAATCCGAAACCCTAATATACCTGTCCAATAGCGTAACTCGCTCTCGATTCGCATCAGTCAGCCATACAGTCATGGGGTCACCATCTAGACTGTGTCCGGGCTCAAGCTCATCCGGACTCACATTCCAGCCTCAGCCTAGGCGCAAGCTCATCTAGGCTCTTCCGGACCATTCAAGGCAGGTCACGTGCCGGGGTCACGTGACGGCCGATAATTCCGCCTTATTCCCACGCCTCCTGATAGTCACGTGATGGCGGGTAAGGGTCTCGTGTGCTCACCGCGCGTCCCACTCGCACGTGATCTTGCACGGGCGGTCCTCCTTCCACTTCTCCAGCAGGTCTTCGAGCACTGCTGTGGCTCCGCGGACTTCTCTATCCCACTGCAGGTCGTCTTGCACGTACTTCTGGTTGCTGCGCGGGTCTCGTTTCGGCTGCGCCGCAACACCTCATCCATGACATCTGGTGCAGGGCTTTCGTCGTCTCCAAGGGTGCGGCCGAGGACTTCTTTGTAGACGTTGTTCTGCTCGAGACTGTCCATGAGTATCTTGATGTCCTTGGTGAGATCGGCGCTGGCGTGTCGATTCCCTTGTTTCGAACCCAGTGTGTTGTTTACCTCAGTAGCAAGTCGCCGAAGGACTTCGATGCAAGGCGAGATCGTCGCGAGCCATTCCCATGATGCACCACTGCCATGCGCTTGGTAGTAATTCTGTTTTGAGTCAGAATTGTTGAGCTGGAGGATGAGCAGCTCGCACGGCAACCACGCACCTTGATCCAATAGTTCAAGTGTTCTTGCATCAAGTCCAACTCAACGAATGAATTTGCCTTTCCGGTCGGGTTCACCAGCCAATTGTTGAGGACAATCCTCCTGCCGGTGAAGATGGTGATCAGCTGACCAACGTTGGAAGTAAAAATGTACGAACACAACTGGCTCCAGCCACACATGGGTGACATTATGAAGGAGATGGAGTACCTCGTATGCGTACTTGCGCCCGCTCCCTCGAAAGCTGAGAGCCCAGAGCTTCAAGACCATTAGCACACGGCCGGAATTGCCAGATTTGATCGCATCAGAGAACTCTCGAAGGATGAGTCCATCACGCAGGAAAAGTATCGTGTTTTCGAATACCATGTCACCTCCAAGTGTACCTCTCTCCTGCTCTCCACGTGATTCCTTCCATGCTTCATCCTCTTGATGGTGTGAGCAATGCAGATTGTTGACCACACGTGCATCTGTAAAAGTATCAACAATGGCCTCTGCATGGCCACATAGCATGGACCAAGTCAATCCAGTCGACAACAACTCAAGTGACTGTGCACCTGACACCTTGAGTAGACAGTGCAGAACCCGTGCATAGAGTGATACAAAGATAAGGTCACGGCAAGTCCGAAAGGGTGGGAGAGAGGAGAGAATGATTGGCTTGCGTTGCAGCAATGTGTTGTGGGAAGCAAGAGATGCAGGATCCTTTAAGTCATGGTTTGTATGGCCAAAGTGTGTCTGAAGAAACCTGTTCGTTGCGGTGATCTTGCAGTGAAAAAGACCTGGGATAAACAGCGCCCACTGAAGAGATGATGCGCTGCCCTCGTTTCCTGCACGTGCGGCAAGTACGGCCTGGAGACATGCGATTGAGAGTTGGTCTCCGGTGACAAGCTTCAAGTTCTCACAGAAGTCAGGCTTTGAAGTATCGACATTTAGCTCCTCCATCACTGCATCGATGACCTCTGCATTTCCCATGGTGGATGCCTCATTGATGTTCATAGCTGGCAATGGATGGATCTCGGATTTGTGAACATCAATTTGGAAGTCACTCTGCGGCTCCATTGCTTGTAGGTCCTTTCGGAAAACTTGCAGTCTTGGGCCTCTGTATTGGACCGCAATCCGAAGAACGGTGTGAATAAGACATTTTCGGTGGAATGTGTACTCATCTTCGGTAAGCATGATGTCGCTTACTTTCAGCTCTGGTGCTGACCCGAATCTTCTTTCCAGTTCAATAGCCCTCAAGTCATCAACGCTTGCCCGGTGATACCCTAAACCGTCACTAAGCGTATAGACGACTGGTTATCGGGATGATTGGGTTCGGGAAGTCAGGGAATATAGTGCCAAATAATAACCAAGGTTATACTGATGATGCCTTGTCGCGGGGCCGGGCAGGCCGAGAACCAAATAACGTAGACGCGGGGCTGCGAGTAGCTGAATATAACCGAAGCTGACTTTAACCGAAGTCGCTTTAGCGCGGGGCCTAGTGCCGAGAACCGAATAACGTTTGACGCGGGGCTGCGAATAGCTGAAGATTGATGAGTAGCACGCACGGGTGCTAATAGAACGAGATAGTAACGGTACGATGGAGTACAATGAAGATACTATGAGTGGAATCTTGGGTGAACTTCTGGGAATGTATCTGATGAACTGCCGAGTACTACGATATCCGTGTCCTTAAGTATCGCCTCTTACCAACCGAATCCGCGCCTCGCCGACCGACCCATCAACCCTGTTCCAGTGTGAGCCGCCTTTCGCTTTCCTATTCCGGTCGATGCCTTCGCGGGGCGCCGCTGTGCCTAATGTCGCTCGTGATTCTGCTGTTTTGCTAGCCTCCGGACCCTGGGATGTCGCCGGCACATCGCTATTCGTGCCTCGTTATCGTGTCGTCATTTCCTTTCGGGGGCATAGCCGCGTGTGCCAAGCCGAGGCACCGCTGTGCCTATCCGCGCTACCGCCGCACCCGTGATTCCAGTTCGTTAGTCTTCCAGTTGGTGGACGCCGCAGACACATCGCTATTCGTGCCTCGCCATCACGTAGTCATAGATTAACTTCTCGGGTTATCACGTGCGGTTATCGATTGGTCTTTTCACGTGCGTTCGTAGCAGGTTTTCACGGGCGTCGCGTCTTATGAGTTCGGTCGTCGGTCCAGTATTTGGTAGTGATTACTTCGGGTACTTCGGGTACTTCGGTTTCGCCGAGCGGGCCGTTCTCCCGCGTCCATGGTGTAGAAAGCTTTCTTGGCTTCGCGGGCCGGTCCAGCCGTCGCGCGTTGACTGCCAAAACGTTGTAGAAAAATGCAGAAATACCTAATTATACCTCCAGCGGCATGCTGGGCGTATCATTTCCCCTCCCAACTGAGCTTCTGACTGTCCTCAGTCAGCTGGGGGCTCGCTGTGTAGATCGCCGTTGCCCTTCGCCTTTGTTGTTCGTCCACGGAAACTGCCGGTGGCGCAATTAAAGTCTGCAAGCCCGCCAAGTCTCGGTTGCTGCTAAGGTCGTAGTTGCTATCTTTTCTTGTAATTGCCTTCGCACTATGTCATCGCAATTGTCTCGTAAGTTCGCGTTCGCTAAGATGGGACTCTTGGGTCTTTGTCCCCGGCTTGAAGAGGATTTGGGGGATGCCGCGGCGGCCGACGAGTTGGCCCAAACATTTTCGGTGGCCTTGGTAAGTCCCGATCGACTTCGATCTCGCGCTGATCATGACTGATCGCTCGGGTAGGACATGGTTCATTCGGCCGCGGCTGATGCTGGTTTGGATGTCGCAGTTGATCCGGAGGTGACCGCCCTCCTGAGCCTCGCGTGCGACCGCCTCCTCCCGCACGCTTCCGTTGCTTGGCTCGAGTAGTCTTTGAAAGTCCAGTTGCAGGAACTGAAAAAGACTGCAACTCAACTGAACTGCAACTGGAAAAAACCGGACTTTTGGTTGCAGTTGTACCTAATCCTAGAATGTATCAGTTGCAGTTGCCCGAAATGGCAGCTGACCTCCAACCGGTTGCAACCGGTTGCAACCGATTTCTTAGTCAGCAGGTGATTGGGCTGAATTTCTGATCAAAATGAGCCTAAGATCACCCAAATCGGCCAAAAACTGAGCAAGTTATGATCAAAACAATCATTTTACTCATAACCTTTGCTTTTTTTGGCTGTTTTACCTAATTATTTTTTCATTATAAGGCAGTTGCACTTAGAAATTTATTATAAGTACCTATTAACACTAATTATAAGTTGTTTTGACTCAGTTTAGACCAGTTTCAGATAGATTAAATAACATTCAGTTGGGTCCAGTTGCAACTGGTGCAGCTGGTTTTTTTTGCAGTTTTTTGCAGTTGCAGTTGAGGTTGCAACAAATTTCATTTTTTGGCAACCAGTTGCAGTTGCAGTTGGACCAAATATGGTCAAAAAACCGGACCCAACCGGACTTTCAAACCCTAGGCTCGAGCACTCTCCTCACCTTGTTGCTGGGAGGGAGGAGGCGCTTCGTTCGTCAGTTATCGCGGCGCCGCCCCCCCGTTGGATGTTCCCGGTGGCTACGCGTGGCTCGCCGAGTACCGGCTGCAGGTGGAGGCCGGTACTATGTCTCACGCCAAGTTCGAGGCCCATCGCTCTGCCATCCTTATGGCCGATCCGGGGCTTGGCCTTCCGTCGTCTTTGGCGGTCTCTTCCCCGTTGCTTCGGCTGTCAATGGAGCCCCCTCCCGTAGGCGAGAGCGGTTCTCCTGCCGGGGGTACTATCGGAGCTGTTTTCGAATCAGACGCTCCAGTCTCCCGCTTTGCGTGCGGCGACTGCGGCTCCGTCGCCATCTGAGGTGGCTACTGTGCCGTCCGAGGTCGCCGCCGCCTCCGTTACTTCTGGGTTGCGGTCCCGTCGCCCCACTGCTGAGCCTGGTCCTTCTGTGGATCCGGTTCCTCCTCACGGAGTCAAGTGCGGCCGCGATTTCCCTCTGATGGATGTAGCCCAGATTCCGGGCTATATTCGGGTACGTCGTGCCTCACTATTTCGGCATCTGATTTAAGGCGTTTTGCTAGTGTTCGGCGTGCATCCAGCGCAAGGTCAAGTGTGCGCCCTTTGTCGGCTCGGTGCCGCCGTACCCGTGTTCGCACTGTGTCAGCGCGGGTCGCGAGTGCCTTCGCCCTGCTGCCGGCCGCGCCCGTGGTCGTACCGGTGCCGCGGGTCCATCTGCCGCGGGTCCATCTACCGCGGGCTTATCTGGTGCCGCCGCTTCTAGTAGCCTCCGCCTTCCGGCCTCTGCGTTCTTCGGGCCGGAGGTACCAACCTCGGGTGTTGCTCTTGCTGCGACCGTCATGTTCTGGCGCGGTGAGGTTGCGCGTAACCTAGCCGTGCGTCGTGCCTTGGACGTGCAACTCTCGTTCGCGGAATGGCAATATGCCCATTTCCTTGGCGCTTTGGTTGAGCCGGACCCGACTACTAGCCAGCCGCCCTGTAAGCAAGCGTGCTCGAACCGGCGCCTCTTGCGGCCGCTCTGGGAAGGGTAAGGAGAAGGCGATCGATGTGGACGCGCTTTCGGACAGTGCGGGTAATGCTGAGGCGATGGATGATGCGGCGGACGGTGCCGGTGCCGGTGCCGATGGTGTTGACGAGACTAGCTGGGCGGGTTTCTCCGCTAACTTCGGTATGGAGTAGGCTGTGTCCGCACCTCGGTACCTAGTCGAATGCGTTTGACTCAAATAGAGTTTGTCGCCCGCTTGTCGGATAATGTGTTAGCACGATCGGCTGGTTTTGGCTTTCTCGGCCTTCGGCCTTCGGCTTTCGTATCCTCTTCCCGAGATAAAAAATTCTTAGCTGTCCCTAGCTACCGCACTGGTACGGTTTGTGATCGGTATGCGTCGCCAGTCATAAGCCGCTAAACGCGGGTCCGCAGCCGAGTTGATTTTTTCCCTCTTTGTGAACGATGTCTGTACCTGCGAATGGTACTGCGGCCGGTGCGCATTATCGTGCCTATGTGAGCGCCGTCACTAGGCTTGGTACTCTTGCCGAGTGATGGATTGGTCTTCGGAGTCGCCCCGAGGATGTAGCCGAATTCCTTCATGAATTTTATCTGGCCTGGGTACGTCGTGCCATCGTGGCGTTGCTACTTGTCTGATTTGTACTAGGATCACGCCGAGCAAACGGCCGTGCAACTTGGGATGCCCGGCCTTACCGAGTCGACCCGTGCACTAAGGACTACCATCGAGGAGGCCGCTGCGCCTCATGCCGAGCTGGAATGGCTTTTGCTTTTCCCTGGTGTATTCGAGGAGCACCGTTCGTGGATCATTCGATATGCTGCCGTGTTCAGCCAAGCCCAAGCTGTCGTCATCACCAATGTTGTCTTCGGGCGAAACATAGCACCTCTTCGTAATCCCTATATTTTAGCCATTGCCGAGTTCAGGGATATGTTCGAAGACGGGGTTATAGACTTGGACGAGTTGCAGTGGCAGGAGGAGCGGCTCGGTCACGCCAGTCTCCTTGCTGACATTAGGAGGCGGGAGTCCGTGTCGGGCGGGGATGCGTTAACCAATTTGGGGTAGTGTATCTTGTCATCGCCCGTTTGGGTGAAGCGTGCCTGTGAAACGATTCGCGATTTATTAATCTGCAATTCCATGTGGTCAAGGCACCCCTGTCGATCTGGTGTGGCTCGGGTCGGTCGTCAGTTTTTGCCATGTGAATGTCTGTCGTGGTGGGCTCCAGGTCTTTTTAAGATGCACGCAGAACTCGGTGTTGCCGTGGTCAACCTCTCTACATCCCTTCCATGCCTGACACTGTGAATGATGTCGACGCTTACTTGCCTGATGGTTCGATGCAGGCCGCGTTTGATTCCGCTTTGACCGGTTTCTTTATCATTGGCAATACCTGGGCGCGCTGTCCGCACCAGGCGCCACAGATTGCTTCTTGGTTACGCCTGTTCCAGGGATCGTGGGTGCGTGGTCGTGTCTATTCCTTTTCCTCAGTCCCGAACCTGATTCGTTTCCAGGATTATCTTCGTCTGTTGGCCGATATTGCCAATGACGGTGACATGGGCTCCGACGCCTATGCGCTTCGCTCTCTCGTTAAGACCGAAGCTGCTCGCTTCGCGGATGTCGATTGGCTGAATAAGTTTCTGATGATCACCAACCACGTCCAAAGCCGGGTATTATTGTATACTGGGGTCCTATGCCGTACGTAGGGATGTCAACGAGTTAGACTCGTCTATACTCGTTTAGCTGTATCTCCTGAACCAGTGATCGTACAGGTCTGAAATTTGGAATGCAAGCAGATATACAGTATGCCTGCTTGTATACCAAATTTCAGACCTGTACGATCACTGGTTCAGGAGATACAGCCAAACGAGTATAGACGAGTCTAACTCGTTGACATCCCTAGCCGTACGCAGACTGCCACCCTCGAGCAGTGCCTAGCGGGGTCGTTGGTCCGCGCGCAAGTTCCTGACATTTATGATCGCGCTGCAATCGAGTTCGATGAGCTTTGGTCCGCCGGCGAGATCTCTCGCGAAGACTACTATTGGTTCCTGTCCAAATTGCGGGACGAGCGCCTGGCGGTGGTTGCTAAATGGGGACCGCTTCCCAAGAAGGTGAGAGGTGAGGCCTGTGAGGGCTCGCTTCTACCAGGTATGTTTGTCGATGTCTCTGCTGTGCCTCTGTAGTCTGATCGGTTGCGTAGGTAGTTCTCCTACCGCTGCCGAGGAGCATGTTGGCGAGTCCAAGTAAAGTTTTTGCTGCACACGGTCGACCAATGCAAGTGAGTGACGCTAGCTCCATGTCCGTGTGGATATACCCGAATGTAGGCGCGTTTGGTACTTTGAGTTGGCTCGTGATATACCCAAATGTTTGTAGACACACGTCGACGTTGTCGTGAATCCTATGCTTCTATATGTGTGATTTGGTGGATTGCGAGAATAGGTATTGAGCCAGGCTGTCGCATATCGGCGCCCTTCAGCTATAGCGGAGGTAGTAAATTAGCAGAATCGGAGCGAACTGCCAGACTGAAACAAGCAAATCAAAATTGTGTGCTCAGATCGTGTGAAAGTCGGCCAAGAGGGTACTATCGCAATGCTCGTGCACGCTTAGAACGCTATCCGTAACGGCCGCTTCGCATATCATCACTGCGCTAGAACTTAAGGTAACAAAAAGGGGATATAACTAGAGAATTTCAAGTAAGAAAATGTGACACTTTCGCAGTCTGGGTTTTATCTTCTTTTTCTCCGAGGTGGTTTGCATAAGGTTTTCAGATTGCAATAGTTTATTCTTCTTCGTCGGGTTCGGGTATCTCTTCGTCGTCATCGCTGTTTCTCTGCTTTAGTGTCGATTCCGGTCCTGGGTCGCTTCCCGCCTCTAGTTCGCGTAGTCGGTTAACCGATACGTCGAGATGCCGGTCTAGGTCGGGTATGTCGATGCGTTCGCGGGCGAAGTACAGGACCGCTCTAAATGCGGCTATAGGGCTGTGCAATAGTGTGCCGTCGAGCTCGCACACTATGTAGGCGCCTCCCTTGTTTCTTGATACTACTACCAGAGGGCCAAAGTAGCGTGGCCGCATTTTGCGATTCAGTGCCTTCTCGATCGCGGTGTTACAGATTAGGACCAAAGCGCCACTCTTAAAGTCAAAGTTGCGGATAGTCGCCGCATGATCCTTCTCGAACTTTAGGGCTGCCCGGTTGCGGTGGTCGTATACCTTCGCCTTGAGCTTGGCCAGATCGTCCGGTCACTTCTGTAGTGCTATTGCCCAGCTAGCGATGAGGTCCGTTGATGCAAGTAGAGAGTCGGGCGGAGGTAGCAGATAGTTGGCCTCTACTATGTCGAAAGGCAATAGTGGTTGAACGCCTGTTGCCACAAAGAAAGGCGAACAGCCGAGGCGCTTTCGTGGAGTAACCCGCTCCGACCAAAAGACTGAGTACGTCGCTTGCGACCACCGGTTCTGGTCGCCGTCGGCTGCCTTGAATAGCGCCTGCCGTATGTCGAAGTGCGATCGTTCCACTATGCCATTCGCGCGTGAGTTATAGCCGCTGATCCTGATGTGCGTAACGTGATATTTGCGTTCCAGGTGGCCGAGCGCTGCCACAAATGGTTTACCGTTGTCTGAGACGATCTCCGTCAGAGTGCCCCATCGGCACAATACGTCTTGAAATATCCAGTTGCCGAGCGCCTGTGCCGTTTCTTTCTTAAGCATCCTAAACTCTGGGTAGCCGGTTAGAGAGCAGCGGCCTTGTACTATATAGGAGTAGCCGCCCGAGCGTGGAAGATGCATTGTATCCATGTACATTTTTGCGAATAGGGGTGCGGGGGTAGCGACCACCGGTGGTATCAATACTTGCTGCGTCTGCCGGGTTTGGCAAATGTGACAGGTGCGCACATACCAGGCAATATCGTTGCCCATGAACAGCCACCAGAATCGTTCGAAAATTAGAGCTCGAGTTGCGTAGAAGCCGCGATGGCCTGTATCGTCGTGAGCGGCATGTATCGCCTCTATGCGCTGATGCCGGTATAGTACCCTTTGATGCGCGCCTTGTGAGTTTCGCTTCCAGAGCAAGCCTTTATCAACGAAGAATCTTGCTGTGAATCGAACCAGCATCGCATATTCCTGTTCGTTCATGCCGTCCGGCCGCTCCAAGGCAGTGAGCCAGTCGTGTGCTGCCGTTAACCTTTCGTCTGCCTGTGCTGCCGCCGTCGTTCGTGGTATTATGTCGTAGTTCGGCTCGTATGGGAATGCGTCGGCCATTGCGTAAGGTTGGCGCTCTGGCGTCTTTTCGTCCGCAATGGTGTACATCAGGTGTTCCGTCTGTGGCGCTGTGATCGGGTTGTTAATCATATGCACGAAGCCGTATAGGTTGTCGATCCAGTCATCAAAATCCTCCGCTTCGTCTTCCTCTTCTTCCTCTTCTTCATCCGGCTGCACCGGCCGACGTGACAGCCTGTCTGGGCCGTGGTGCTTGCCAGGGACGTGGTGCAAGTTGAAGTGGAAGGTTAGAATTGAAACTATCCAGCAGTTGACGCTGGCCGAAGGGGCGAGGTCCGGATTATTGAGCATGCCTTTGATATACCTGGCATCGACTTCTACTATCAGGTTGCGGACGCCAACAAGAAATATCTTGTATGCACGTAATGCTCTGTAGAGGCCATAGAGCTCCAGTTTCGGCTGGGAGAATCGGCGTTCTCGGTCGTTTAGCGGCAGTGAACCAAAGCGCGCATAGTACCGTTTCTTCGGTATTTCGGGGTCGGCTTGACAAAGGTAGAATCCGACTGCAATTGGCGAGGTATCCACGGCTAGGATTACCGGCGAGTTGGATTGATAGTCGATTGGCCGAAGCGCAGGAGAATTCAGGAGAGCTTGTTTTAGATCTTCTTGGGCCGCTACTTGTAGTGTTTCGAAGTCCTGTCCTATGGACTGAAAAAAGACCATGGACCCAACTGGACCCAACTGGTGGCAACTGGACTTTCAGTTGCAGTTGCATGTAGTTCCAGCATGGTCCAGTTGCAGTCCATCAACAATTTGATTCATTAAAAGACTGCCAAAAGACCAGTTGCAACCAGTTGCAACCAGTCTTTGACAGGACTTTTAGTTGCCCAGCCTTATGCAGAAGTTGTGCCCAGCTCTTGGCCCAGCTGCCAGTCTGAACCTTGTCACGGCCCGGGTTCACGGGTTTTTGCGGGACGCACATTGCCGGACCGGACACTGGTGCAACGTGTCCAGCTGACACATGACCTCAACCCCCATGGCATTGCTCGGGTCGTCGACTGCGTTGTAGTGCCTCCAACAAGTTAAGTTTTTTTTCCTTATCCCTTTACTAACTAACTATATATATATCTTTTCCAGGTTATAGGTTCCACCGCGCCACGTGCAGGCCCATTTGGCGTGCAAGGACACCACGCTGTGACGCTACGACGGCGAGACGGCGCCGTTGCACTATGACGGCGCCATGGCGCTTTGACAGCGACACGCCAACATAGCGCCAGCATGCTACGACACCGACGCGGCACCCTGGTGCTGCGACAGCCACACGGTGCCACGCTACCACACCGACGCCGCGCTGCAGCAGCATGGTGCTGGTACGCTACGACGCCAACGCCGTATGGTCATGCTATGACAGCGACTCGGCGCCACGCTGCGACACCGACGCCGCGCCACAGCAGCTTGGCGCTGGTACGCTACGACGCCAACGCCGTATGGTCACGCTATGACAGCGACTCGGCGCCACGCTACGACACCGACGCCGCGCCGCAGCAACTTGGCGCTGGTACGCTACGACGCCAACGCCTGGTCACGCTATGACAGCGACTTGGCGCTACGACACCGACGCCGCGGCGCAGCAACACGCTACGACGCCGTATGGTCATGCTACGACAGCAACTCGGCGCCAAGCCACTACGACACCGACGCCGCGCCGCAGCAACTCGGCGCCGGCACGCTAACTCGGATGCCGCGTGGTCACGCTGCGACAGTGACACGCCGCCAGCAACAAGTGCCAAGTGCTTTGAGCGTGACGACATGGTGGAAAGGGGCAGCTGTGGGGAGAGGAGGGGTCAATGACGATGACAACTTCAGAGACAAGTTGAAAATTTTGTTGCTCGGAGCAAGGGACTTGGAAAGCGTGTGATACTAAAAAAAAAAAAAAGGCTCTGCGTTCAAGCCTCCGCACGCAGACAATTCACCCTTGCGAACATAGTCAGTGTATTCTGAGCCCTTAGTACAGTATAATAACATGAGATCTGTCCATTTTACAGAGAGTCCATCAGCGCTCAGCCTATCAAAATGGAACAGCGTCCATACCTTGGTGGAGAAGATCGGGACAGTCTACTCCCTCCTTCATCACCGCTCATTATAGGACCTTCATCCCCTCTTACAGTGCTGGACGAATTGGAAGATCATCCTCCCACCATGTGTGCATCATCCGAGTCACCTCTATCGTCGCCTCCAGAATCACCAACACTGGCCCCCATACCGCCATTGTTTTTTCTGGCCCGAGGATTTGATCTAAATAACAGACGTTCAGAGACTGGTGGTAGCGAGGATAGTTTCATACCATCGTCTCCAATCCAAACCCGTGACGACATGATGCGAAAAGCTCAGAAAAGGCGAGATGAAGAGCGAGGTGCACGTACCAAGCAGGCGCGGGAAGAAAAACAGAAAAGCCGGACAGCTGCCTTCAAGGAGTGCTTAGACATTCTCTCGACAAATGAACTAATGTTTGCAGAACTCACCGAATATGTTTTCTTCCATGATGACCAAACACCTGAATGGCGGCACGAGAACTTCTTTGCTGACAGAGTTCTTGTTACACGCCTGCTTGACTTCTTCGCATCAAGTAAAGTAAAGAGGACAACTCAAAAAGATGTCAGAGGCTGGGCGGAGTCCACAGTGCTACAGACTATCAAAAAGGAAGTTAATGCTGCAACCCAAAGTGGTGACTTACGAATCACAGAACGCGAGATCGATTCGTCATTTGTGTCCGGCCTCGGTTTTGAAGAACTTAAAGTGATGGTTTGGCGGCATTGTCCAATATTTCTCAGGCTATTGGTGGGCGCCATCACCACAAATCGGCAAGTAGGAAGCGCTTCGAAGGTGCAGTTGGCTGCCAAAGATCATGTGAGGACAGCTCGGGTCAATCACGGTGTGTGAACTTACATCTACTGTAGGCAGCCACATTCATTATTCTCAACCTCCTGGGGGCACATAGCCAGAAGAATAGCTATGCATGCCATGTGATGGCGCTATACCTATACTCAACGGGTGCTACAAGACAACAAATCAGCATCACAAATCACTTGGGTTTATCTGTCAGCTATGTAACACTTGCTGGGCAAGGAAACAAGGCTGCAAATTTACTTACCAGCAAATTGGCAACGTCCTCCCACACAGGTCCAGGTGTGCACCGCCATAAACATCGCCTCGGGACACTTGAAGCCCTCTCCGAGTCAATGAGAAAGGTCGCACGCGAGGTGGCTGCATCTGGACTGTATGTACTTGTGTACGACAATATCAACTGATGAACAGCGCACATATAGGGATGATACTCACAGTGACAAGAGGACTGTGGTGAGATATCAAGAGTGGCTGGAAGCAGCAACAGAGTGTAATCAAGCAAGTGAAGCAAAGTTTGAGTCTGGCACACAACAGATGAGAACTGGTGTTATTACAGAGTAGGAGACATACCTGGCACACAACAGATGAGAACTGGTGTGGTGCCAGAGCGTACAAAGTACTCTACTTATACTGCTACAGGGAGTGACACTAGTACAACAGGAGTAACGCAGAGTCACACAATACAAGGGGCGTTGTTCTACAGAGGGACACAAAGGAGTGTGCAGAAGGAGAACAAAAGGCGCAAAGAACAATAGAAAGCCTAGACTATGATATCATAGTGACATCACAATAAAGATAGAACAAAAGGAATGAGTACAAGGACGAAATACAATAGGAGTCCAGAGGAGTCCATGATGTCATTGTACAGTGATGTCATAGATAAGAAAGTCCGAGATTGTACAGATCATAATCTAATCTACAGAAGTTCAATATATCTTATCTAAAGCAGTCCGTTATCTGCGTGTCCATACGAGCCGCTAAGTGCGTGCGGGTCACTTATCAACATCAACATGGTCTGGAAGGCAGCAGAACAGATACTCAGATGCACCGGTTTGTTCTCATAAAATACCAAAGGTGATGGTACTAAAATGAAATACGTCAGACTCCATGGAGAATGGGACATGCGCGACAATTGTCTCACTCTTCCGGTGATACGCCCAGCACGCTGCTGGAGGTATAATTAGGTATTTCTGCATTTTTCTACAACGTTTTGGCAGTCAATGCGCGACGGCTGGACCGGCCCGCGAAGCCGAGAAAGCTTTCTACGCCATGGACGCGGGAGGACGGCCCGCTCGGCGAAACCGAAGTACCCGAAGTACCCGAAGTAATCACTACCAAATACCGGACCGACGACCGAACTCATAAGACGCGACGCCTGTGAAAACCTGCTACGAACGCACGTGAAAAGACCAATCGATAACTGCACGTGATAACCCGAGAAGTTAATCTATGACTACGTGATGGCGAGGCACGAATAGCGATGTGTCTGCGGCGTCCACCAACCGGAAGACTAACGAACTGAAATCACGGGTGCGGCGGTAGCGCAGATAGGCACAGCGGTGCCTCGGCTTGGCACACGCGGCTACGCCCCCGAAAGGAAATGACGACACGATAACGAGGCACGAATAGCGATGTGCCGGCAACATCCCAGGGTCCGGAGGCTAGCAAAACAGCAGAATCACGAGCAACATTAGGCACAGCGGCGCCCCGCGAAGGCGTCGACCGGAATAGGAAAGTGAAAGGCGGCTCACACCGGAACAGGGTTGATGGGTCGGTCGGCGAGGCGCGGATTCGGTTGGTAAGAGGCGATACTTAAGGACACGGATATCGTAGTACTCGGCAGTTCATCAGATACATTCCCAGAAGTTCACCCAAGATTCCACTCATAGTATCTTCATTGTACTCCATCGTACCGTTACTATCTCGTTCTATTAGCACCCGTGCGTGCTACTCATCAATCTTCAGCTATTCGCAGCCCCGCGTCAAACGTTATTCGGTTCTCGGCACTAGGCCCCGCGCTAAAGCGACTTCGGTTAAAGTCAGCTTCGGTTATATTTGGCTACTCGCAGCCCCGCGTCTACGTTATTTGGTTCTCGGCCTGCCCGGCCCCGCGACAAGGCATCATCAGTATAACCTCGGTTATTATTTGGCACTATATTCCCTGACTTCCCGAACCCAATCATCCCGATAACCGGTCGTCTATACGCTTAGCGACGGTTTAGGGTATCATTTCTGGTGGCCAACGTGGGGAAGTTGGAATATAGAAGGTTTGCACACGTTTAGCAACTAACAAGTTTAGGAAACCCTGCCGGTACGACGTTGGCAGAGAAACCTATTAGAAGAATTACTTGCGGCCGGATACGATCCGACCCAACCAATCCCAGGAAGCTTTCCGAGCTTTGAAAACCTAACTCCCCCTAGTAGTCTTAGTAGTGAACCGACCGACCCCCCTTCTAGTCATTCGGGACAAGAAGAAACAGATAGTGAAGAGGAAGTCGATCTCATCCTGTCAAGTAACTCGGTCCCGCAACCCACGCGCCAGGGCGCAACAACAAGGTCAAGAGCGCGACTCTTAGCGCAACAAGGACAAGCCGAAGCGTTACCGGCCGAAGAACTAGAAACCGAACCACAGAACACACCCCAACCGGCAATCGAAGCCGAAGAAGACACAAACCCACAACCAGGCCCCAGTAATCCACGAGTACAGTCAGCACCCCCGCAACAAAGTAATCTAGCACCAATACACCCAGTCCCAGTCCCCCTAGGACCATCACACTCGGCATCAGCAAACCCAGCACCACCTGCCGCCCCGAGACCACCACCAACAAGAGTACCTCTACCAGCACCCGTCGCTGCAGTAAACGTTAGAAGAATGCCGCTCGCAGACTTACCCCACCGAGGAGAGCGAGGTGTACCCAGCTTTGATGGCGAACAACCAAAAGAACTCGGCCGATACTTTGCCAAGGTCGAAGCGCTATATGCTAGGTACACGGTCACGACCGACCAAGACAAGAAAACTGGCACGCTCAAATACCTGACAACGGCAGCAGCCGAAAGAGTCTGGAGGACAAGCGATGCGTTAACCGATGCGGTGAAAAGTTACGACGAATACAAGGCCGAGATCTACAAGCTGTACCCAGGATCCTCTGAGGATATCCATACAATCCTACATCTGGACACGCTCGTAGGGCAGCGTGCCTGCATCGGCATTGTCTCAGAATTGGAACTAGGAGAATATTACCGACAATTCAAAGTCATCTCCAAGTACCTCATCAGCAAGAACCGTATGTCGCAAGCTGAACAAACCCGAGCGTTTATGTGCGGACTACAACCGGATATGGAGCAACAAGTAAAGCAAAGGCTACAGCTCAAATTCCCGGACCATAACCAACAAGACCCCTACAACCTGGAAGAGCTATATGATGCCGCAAGCTACATGCTTCAAGGAAGGGCACCGGCAACGATTTCTGGTTTAACCCCGATAGGCTTAACTGCCTCGCCAGCGGCCGAAATCAAAACGGAAATCCAATCGGCACTCGCCACCGCAGTCGCGACCCTGGGCGAAATGTTTAAAAATGCCCTAGAAAGTCAAAGCGTGGGCGACAGGACCAGAACCACCGGAAATATGCGCTCGTCCGAACCGGCAACCAAATGCAACTTCTGCGGCGTCCCTGGCCACTTCATGCGGGAATGCGAAATTGTGGCCGAATACATGCGACTCAGCAAATGCAAGCGCAGCATCGAAGGGAAAATAGTGCTCCCATCCGGAGCAGTCATCCCCTGCAGTATCACCGGCGCTTGGCTACGCGACCGCATCGACGAATATCACAGGCAAAATCCAGGACAAATAGGAGCAGCTCAAATGCTACTGGAAATGTCAGGACCGACGACGGTAGCCGCACCGCAAACCACCAAAGCTGTTTGCTTCGCAGAAGAGTGCCCGGAACCGGGACAAGCAGGTGTCTATGCCTTCAGGAGGAACTTTGTACCAAGAAGAGGGAGGACAAGGTTCGAGAACATCCCGACTGCCCGCATCCAACAAAATGATGCAGGGGAAGAACGAGCCCCTTTGCCACGTCGTAGGGACCCGCCGCCACACTTGGAGAAGTCAACACAGCAGATAGCCGAGACACTCGCAAGAGAGCACCCTTATGCCCGAGCACAAGAGCCAGTACAAGTCACATCCAAGGTGGACGAAGCGGAACCGAACAAGACGAACAATGCGATAGGCGAACGTAAAAACGAGCACGCATACACGTCGAATGCGGCAATATACGACAAAACGGCCGCAGGAAAAATCTACGAAAGGATGATGGACACCGAAGTGAAGGTCACCCAGCGGGAGCTACTCTTGCTAGCACCAGAGCTCCGAGCCCAAGTTAACGAAGTAACGACCAAGAGACGTATTGCTCGCATTAACACGCAAGAGAGCGTCGGAGAAGCCACGGAAGCCGAGCCGAAACGGCCGACAGAGTCACATATGCCAGTGGCATTCTCAGTCGCAAGGCGCGCACCCCTGGCCGATGCAACAATAATAGCTGACCCATACGAGGCACTACTCAAAGCGCGCCCCGCAGAGGGGGATGGTTCGCAAGAGGCAATCGAGGTGGCAACAGAATCAAACGCCCTTCGTGCAATACTACCGGTGGTCGACGGCACAGAAAAAGTAGAAGCCATCTTGGACCCCGGCTGCCAAATTGTTGCAATGTCCGAAGAAGTATGCAACGCACTTGCGATCCCCTACGACCCAAGCATACGCCTCAATATGATCTCGGCGAACGGCGGTGTAGACCAATTGCTGGGGCTGGCGCGCAATGTACCCTTCCACGTCGGAGAAATCACGCTCTACTTGCAGGTCCATATCCTACGTTCACCGGCCTACGACATTTTGTTAGGACGGCCATTCGATATACTAACCCAATCGGTGGTTCGCAACTATCGGAACGAAGACCAGACGATAACCATCCTTGACCCCAATACCAGCAAAACGGCCACAGTCCCAACGGTCCCGCGCGGAAGTAACCGATTTGCCGAAAGGCGCAAAGCGCAGACGAACGGCCAAGGCCAACCACAGGTAGCGGATTTTTGAGTATCGATGATTTGGTGTCAAGCCAAGGAGAGCTCGCAATATCGTTAACATTTGATTCATCTAAACAAGAAGCAACGGTCGAAGCTTGTGCGCCACTACCGGCCAATACCACGCAACTCGACCTTGCCGTGGCATATGTTTCTCTCTGTGATTCGGAAACTTCCAACATTAATACTTACCTCAACTCGGAACTTTCTTGGGCCGCCGGCGACCCCCAATTAATATACCGAGGTGGCAAAAGCATTGCGTTCGCTAATGCAAAGGCACCAACCGCAATCTTCTCCGGCAGGAAATATAAGCCTGTAGTGCTCAAGATTCGACTGATCGAAACAGAACTCCCTAGTCGGTTTCGTATTATCCGCGAAATCACCGGCAATCCATTACAAGACCTACCGACACTACCGACCAGGCCGAAGGAATTCAGTCCAACTGGCCGATATACCAGCGAGCGGAAAGAGCAATTCGACCGCGTGCACACCGGCACTTTCCTGCTACCAGAAGAACGCAAGCTCGTTCACCAATTTATGTGCATACAGAACAACACGTTCGCCTGGGCTGACACCGAGCGCGGGCACTTCCGCGAGGACTTCTTCCCACCAATTGAAATCCCTACGATTCCGCACAAGCCATGGGCACAAAGGAACATACCGATCCCACCCGGAATCTACGACGAGGTCTGTTGAATCATCAAAAGCAAGATCGAGGCTGGGGTATACGAACCATCAAACTCATCCTACCGCTCTCGCTGGTTCTGCGTAGTGAAGAAGGACGGGAAGTCGTTGCGCCTGGTCCACAGCCTCGAACCGCTTAACAAAGTTACGATCAAGCATGCCGGCGTGACCCCATTTACCGATCAAATTGGAGAGCACTTTGCGGGCAGGGCCTGCGGCAGAATGTTAGACCTATATGTCGGTTACGACGAGCGAGGCCTATCGCCAGAGTCGCGCGACCTAACAACCTTCCAATCGCCATTTGGAGCACTTCACCTAGTGACCCTACCCATGGGATGGACTAACTCGGTCCCCATCTTCCACGACGACGTCACTTACATCTTACAACCCGAAATCCCCGACGTCACCGTACCATATATCGACGACATACCGATTCGCGGACCTGCAGGGCGATACACGCAGAGCGATGGGACAGATGAGCGCATACCGGAAAATCTCGGCATTCGCCGATTCATCTGGGAACATTTCCAGGGCCTCAACTGGGTAGTACAGAGGGTCAAGTACTGCGGCGGCACCTTCAGCGGCCTCAAATCTATTCTCTGTGCGGAAGAAATAACTGCAGTCGGACACAGATGCACTCCAAGCGGCAGACAACCAGAGCCGGCGCGAGTTAACAAGATTGTTAACTGGGGGCCATGCAAAGACCTGTCAGAAGTTCGCGCATTCCTCGGCACCGTAGGAGTCTGCCGGATATTCATACAAAACTTTGCAAAGCAAGCCAATGCACTCATCAACCTCACCCGCAAAGGGGTCCCATTCGAATTCGGTCCGGCACAAGTAGCTAGTGTTTTAAAGTCCGGTCCGGTCCGGTTTTTTTACCTATTTTGGATAGGACCGGGACTGCAACCGGTCCATAGTTTCTGGTAGACGTAGCCAAATTGATGGAGATGGTGAAAAAGCAGCAAGAGCAAATTGAATCGCTCAAAGCGGCTTTTTAGTACAAGGGACCAGCAGAGCTGCGTCTGGCCCCTTATTTACGGTAGATGACTCGGCTTCTTGTAGTTGTACAATATGTTTACGCTCTCGCCTCGTTTCGGACTCATCTCCTGTAATTCATACAATCAATTCCTCTACCTGTAAGTTAGATAGTAGTGTCGGTTCCGTTTCTTGTCTTCTCGGCCCCTCCACATCTACATCTGCCTCGGAGATGAACAATATATGTAGTGTTCCTGTTGCTCCACCCTTTCTCGAAGCAGCGCCGCACATGATGATTTCTGATGCAGCACTGTCTTCAACTATTATTCCCGAAACAAAAGATAAAAAATCACATTTTCATATTTCTGTGTATTTAAAAGGACGTCATCATACTGTAAAAGTAGCAGCAATGGTAGACTCGGGGGCAACTTCATTGTTCCTCGACAAAAAGTACGCTGACCGCCACAAGATGTTCCAGGTTCCTCTTGAGAATCCCATTATCCTCTATAACATAGACAGGACACTCAATGAAGCCGGTAGTATCACCCACAAAGTTCGACTTAATCTCCAAGTTGGACCAACGGAAGAAAGTCATGACTTCTTAGTCACTTCCCTTGGCCCGGAGAATGTCATTTTGGGACTACCCTGGCTTAGATTAAGGAACCCGGAGATAGATTGGCAGGAAGGCACAATGCGTCTCAATTCCACCGCTGAAATAGCGCCACCGGAACTTGAGATAGAGGTGACGCGCATCATGGTGCAACCGTATGGAACGCCGCCGTCTCCTTGCAGAGAAAGTGCTAGACACGGCCCAAGACGAAGTTTTCTGTTTGGCAGGCTTCAGATATAGTCAGCAGATAGCCTGAAAAAGCTACTGCAGCCAAGCCAAAGAAAACCTTCGAAGAAATGGTGCCCAAGCACTATCGTGACTTCGCGAAAGTCTTCTCTGAGGAAGAATCCCAGAGGCTCCCAGAACATCAACCAGTGGGATCACGCCATAGATCTTGAAGCCAGATGCAGTCAAGCACTGGAAGATCAAGACGTACCCTATGTCACCCAGCGAGCAAGTGGAACTCGACAAATTCCTGCAAGAGCACATTGCTAAAGGATATCTGGTACCATCCTAAGTCACCGATGGCCTCCCCAGTATTCTTTATCAAAAAGAAAGACGGAAAGCTCCGTCTAGTGCAGGATTATCGCCGTCTTAATAAAATAACTATTAAGAACCGATACCCACTTCCACTCAGCGGCTGACATCATCAACCGGTTGAAAGGAGCAGAGTACTTCACAAAGTTTGACGTCAGGATGGGGCTATCACAATATTCGAATCCGAGACTGGAGACGAATGGAAAGGTGCTATCGTCACCAACCGCGGACTGTTTGAGCCAAAAGTAATGTACTTTCGGCATGACCAACAGCCCCGCAACCTTCCAAGCCCTCATGAACACAATATTCGCAGGATCTCATCGCAGAAGGAGAAGTCGCAGTCTATATGGATGATATCCTCATCTATAGCCGAGACCTTAACCACCATCGCAAAATCGTACGCGAGGTGCTCAGAAGGCTCGAAAACTACGACCTCTATCTCAAACCCAAGAAATGCGATTTGAGAAATGTGAAATGGAGTACTTAGGGATGATTATCTGTCCCGGAGAAGTGCAGATGGACCCTGGCAAGGTCTCTGCAGTAAGGGAGTGGCCTACACCCACGAATCTCAAAGAAGTTAGAGCATTCGTCGGGTTCGCCAACTTCTATCGTAGATTCATTAAGGACTTTGCGGCTATCGCCCGACCCTTGCATGACCTCACGAAGAAGGATACTCCATGGCATTGGCATTCCGAACAGCAGAAAGCTTTCGACGATCTTAAGGGACGTTTTGTTCAAGAACCTATCTTAAAAGTGTACGATCCGGACCTCCCTACTCGCGTCGAAACAGATGCTTCAGGATTTGCTACTGGCGGGATACTTACTCAGAAGTACCCAGACGGTCTTTGGCACCCCGTTGCGTATCGCTCAGAATCAATGAGCAAAGAAGAGCATAACTACGAAATCTACGACAGAGAAATGCTCGGCTTAATCCGCGCCCTAGAGGATTGGAGACACTTCCTCGAAGGCATCTCCTTTGAAGTGATCACCAACCATAAAAACATGGAATGGTGGGCAAGCATGAAAGACTTAAATCGCCGGCAAGCACGCTGGGCATTATATTTAAGTCGCTTCACCTTTAAGATCACTTACAAGAAAGGAGATTCTATGCAAGCCGATGCACTCAGTAGATTTTCCAAAGACCACGTTAGGGACAACGAGGATAACCGCCAGGTTCAGGTTTTACAACCTAAGCATTTCCTCAATGCCGCCCAAGCACACTTCCGCCCAGAAGTGGACTCCCTTGGCAGCCGCATCAAACTCGCATCCATTAAAGAAGCCGAAGTTATAGAAGGTCTTAAAAGTTTACAAAAGACTGCTCCCAAGGCTCTTACGGATGGAGTTGCGCTGTGGGAAGAAGAAGACGGTTTCGTTTATCACCGTGGAAAGCTTTATGTCCCAAACGATCGAGCCCTTAGAAGGGACGTGGTAAAGTCATGCCACGATACAACGATCGCAGGACATCCCAGTAAAAACGGAACCATAGAGCTAGTTAGTCGCTACTATTGGTGGCCACGCATGGCAGGCTTCATAAGTTCATACGTAGAAGGATGCGATCGATGCCAACGTTATCGCAAAGATCTGCACCCCAAGGCTACGATTCAGCCGCAAGAAGTACCTGAGGGTCCATGGCAGTTAATTGGGATTGATTTAATCGGCCCTCTGCCTATGTCACGTGGAAAGGATATGATCCTTAACATAGTGGATCATTATACAAAACAGATCCATCTATTTCCAGTGACTTCTCAGATTACGGCTGATGGGGTAGCATCCATCTACTTTGAACAAGTTTTCCCCTTGCACGGGATCCCTCAAAAAATCATTAGTGATCGGGGACCCCAGTTTGCTGCAAGGAGCATGCGGGCACTTTATAAGCGACTAGGGATAGATGCAGGTCTCACCACCGCCTATCACCCTCAAGCTAATGGACAGGTAGAGCGCAAAAACCAAGAAGTAGAAGTCTACTTGCGCCTGTTCATTAGTAAGAGGCAGGATGATTGGGCCGACCTGCTCCCTACAGCGGAATTCATAATCAACAGCAGACTTAACTCAGCAACGGGCCACACCCCCTTTGAGTTGCTGTATGGCTATACGCCTGATTTCACAATTCCCGCTGGTAGGCCAACTGGTATTCCAACGCTTGATAAGCGTCTTCAACACTTAGTTTCTTCACGTAAGGATGCAGAGGCAGCTCTACACCAAAGTAAACGGCGAATGCAGACGGACGTTGAACAAAGGCATAAACCACACGCCTTCAACGTCGGGGATAAAGTCTGGTTGCAAGCTAAGCAAATAAAGATACACCAACAGTCGTCCAAACTGGGACCCAAGCAATTAGGCCCATTTGAAGTCACTGAAGTCAGAAGTGACGTCGACTACAAGCTTGCACTCCCCCCTGCATTACGGATCCATGATGTATTTCATGTAGACCGCCTCTCCCCTTACAAGGGAAACGAAGTTAATGGGCTTTTGCCACCTCCACCTGAACCCGTCACAGTTGAAGGGGAAGAAGAGTACGAAGTTGACCACATAAGAGACTCAAAACTCTTTGGTCGTACTCTCAAGTACCTAGTTCGCTGGAAGGGCTACGGAGAGGGCAAGGACACTTGGGAACCTGCTAAAAACCTAGCGCATGCCCTGGAAAAACTTAAAGAGTTCCACTCTTTGAACCCAGGCGCACCTAGAAAAATAGCAGCTCTCATTTACGCGTCCTTGCCTTGGCAGTCTCCTCACATGTACACAGAGGCCAACGCGGACGTCGACCCTTAAGAAGGGGGGTGATGTCATGGACACGTATTATTTTCCCTATTTTTCTGTATTTATACGGATTTATTTGGTGAAGATATGAAGGGCCGAAGTACAGAGGTATTCATTAGTCACATTGGTTTGCCACCATGTGCACGTGACCGTGGGATTAGTATCCCTCATTAGTACGGACTCATACGATTGGACGATAAGGATGGAAGGGACTAGAAGGATCTAGAACGTGCTTAGTAGTTTACGCTTACTCGCTGTATTAGGTTTTACTCAGCAAGTGGAGCCGCTCGTAAGCGTTATGACAGAGTGCCACGTCAGCACCATAGATAACGCTATTAATAGACACGACGCGTCAGCTCCTGAGTCATAGGACCTTACTGTACACTTAGTAATAGTGTTCGAACTCAGTTTAGACTCAGCTGCAGTAGCATATATAAGCTTCCCTGTAGTGTCCTGAGTGGAACCAACTTGTCCTCTTGGTTCTCCACTCAGGTGCGCATCTCACTGTACTTCCTTACTCTTTCCAATCTAACTTGTCCTCTTGGTTCTCCACTCAGCGTGCCACAGTGTGATCACTGACAGTTTGAGTCCTTGAATAAAGGCTCCACATTCCTGTCCCCTCCACCGTGACTGTACATTTAGCACGTGACTTGTCTCCGCGTTAGGTTGAGTGTGCTCCCTTACAGTTCACTTTATCTTTCACTTGACTTGGCGTAGCGCGGCAGTCGCACCGCTACACATACTAGGATAGCCGTACTAGGGTTCACGGTACTTACGCTATTGGCTAGTATGGATTGGAGCGGCGCTTGAAAGCCCGCGCATAACTGTATAAGTAGAGAGCTGCGAAGACCAAGAACAGCATCTTGGTCTTCTTCCAATACCACTATCTGTTCTTCGCTCTATAGGGATCTCCCCCTTTAAGTGAGTCGTCCAGCATACCCCCAAGACCAAGGGGTCCCCTGTGACTTATCCCGACGTTCCCTCTGTGGACAGTGGACTATCCCGCCGACGCTATCTGTCACCGAGTCTTCCTATACCTCAACGAACGCATGGCGTCCCCCTACTGCACCTTATACACCATCGACCACGACTCGTGGGACGAACTCGAACTATCAAGCACTCCGCCTGTCGGACTCCAGCAAGGAGATGATCTCCACGGATATAGAGGACTAGGAGGAGAGTTATTCCCGCATCCCTCGTTTTACCCACAGAGCAGAGTCAATCGCCTCTTCTACCCTTTTGTCAGATTCGCCACACCCTGAGAGGCCTAAGTCAGGCAAACGTCCGTGGTAGACGTTACAACTTGTCTATAGCCTGGGCACACTTGTAGAGGGATTGTCGAAATGGGCCGTGAGAAATTCGACTTGTACGATTTTTGTTTACTCGACAATGCATGAAAACAAATTTGCTCGCAAGTGGTATCACTGGTATCACCCCTCATGAACGGATGGTTAGACATATTAACTAAAGTATGTATCTCGCAGTCTATACCAAAATTTAGCAGAAAAACTCGGGTTCATCACCGTCATCGTCTGAGTTGTCCATCCCATCCCCTTCATCCAGGGCTTCCACACACTCTTGCAAATCTGCGTCCATCTCCAGATCAACGTCATCAGCTGTCTGTAAGCTCAGGACTGGCTGAGTGTCATTGAGGGACTGTTCCATTTCGTCATCGAGTTTGAGTTTGAGTTCGTTGTTGTCAGGGTTCTCACGGTCATTGTGTGCCGGGTCATCATCCTCGCTCCGAGGGAATTCGGGTACTATATATGATGTCAGCAAGTCAACAGTATGAGAGGGGGATAACCTACAGGTCTCCTGGGGTTGTGTGAGCAGCGCTGTGCCAACCAGTGGCTGTATGGTGTAGCGTCGTTGGAGAGTGCTGATCAAGCAATTGAACTGCTGGAGAGGGGACTTTTCACCCCAAGCCAACGCGGTGAAGCCCTCACCAATGACATCTGGTGCAGGACTCTCGTCGTCTCCAAGGGTGCGGCTGAGGACTTCTTCGTAGACATTGTTCTGCTCGAGACTGTCCATGAGGATCTTGATGTCCTTGGTGAGATCAGCGCTGGCACATCTGTAAAAATGGGACCTGTCAAAAGCTGTCAAAAGTGTTTGAGACTGGTCTCAAACGCTTTTGACAGGGTCCCACTTTTACAGATGCATGTCGGTTCCCTTGCTTCGAGCCCAGTGTGGCGTTTACCTCAGTAGCGAGTTGCTGAAGGATTTCGATGCAAGGCGAGATCGTCGCGAGCCATTCCCATGATGCACCACTGCCATGCGCTTGGTAGTAGTTCTGTTTTGAGTCAGAACTGTTGAGCCGGAGGGTGAGGGAGTACTTGCACAGCAACCACGCACCTTGATCCAATAGTTCAAGTGTTCTTGCATCAAGTCCAACTCAACAAATGAATTCACCTTTCCAGTTGGGTTCACAAGCCAGTTGTTGAGGACAATCATCCTGTCAGTATGAAGATAGCGATCAGCTGACCAACACGAAAAGTAAAAAAGGATGAACACAACCGGTTCCAGCCACACATGGGTAATGTTGTGAAGGAGGTGCAGTACCTCATATGCATACTTGCTGCATCCGCTCCCTCAAAAGCTGAAAGCCCAGAGCTTAAGGACCAATAGCACACGACCGGAATCGCCAGATTTGATCGCATTGGAGAACTCTCGAAGGATGAGTCCATCACGCAGGAGAAGTACTGCATTTTCGAATACCATGTCACCTCTGAGCGTACCTCTCTCCTGCCCTCCACGTGATTCCTTCGGTGCTTCATCCTCTTGACGGTGTGAGCAACGCAGATTGTAGACCATGCGTGCATCTGTAAAAGTATCAACAACGGCCTCTGCATGGCCACACAATGTGGACCAAGTCAGTCTGTTCGAGAATGACTCAAGTGACTGTGCACCTGATACCTTGAGTAGGCAATGTAAAACGTGTGCATAGAGGGAGACGAAAATGAGGTCGCAGCAAGTCCAAAAGGGTGGGAGAGAAGATAGGATGATTGGCTTGCGTTGCAACAATGTGTTGTGGGAAGAAAGAGATGCAGGATCCTTTAAGTCACGGTTTGGATGGCCAAAATGTGTTTGAAGAAAACCGTTTGTCGCAGCGATCTTGCAGTGAAAAAGACCTGGGATAAACAGTGCCCACCGAAGTGAGGATGCACCGCACTCGTTTCCTGCGCATGCGGCAAGTACGGCCCACAGACGCGCAATTGAGAGCTGATCTCCGGCAACAAGCTTCAAGTTCTCACAGAACTCAGGCCTTGAAGTGTCAACGTTTAGCTCCTCCATGACCACATCGATGACTTCTGCGTTTCCCATGGTTGATGCCTCATTTATGTTCATGGCTGGCAAAGGATGGATCTCTGATTTGTGCACATCAATTCTGAAGTCGCTGTGTGGCTCCATCGCTTGTAGGTCCTTTCAGAAAACTTGCAGTCTTGGGCCTCCATATTGGACCGCAATCCGAAGAACAGTGTGAATAAGACACTTTCGGTGGAGCGAGTACTCGTCTTCGGTAAGCATGATGTCGCTAACTTTCAGCTCTGGTGTTGACTGGAATCTTCTTTCCAGTTCAATAGCCCTCAAGTCCTCGATGCTTGCCCGGAAGAGTGGGACAAGTGTCACGCATGTCCCATTCTCCATGGAGTCTGAAGTATTCATGTTAGTACCATCGCAATTGGTATTTTACAAGAACAAACCGGTGCGTCCAAGTATCTGTTCTGCGACCTTCCAAACCATATTGATATTGTCGTACATGAGTACATACAGGTCAGATGCGGCCACTTCACGTGTAACCTTTCTCATTGACTCGGAGAGGGCTTCAAGCGCCCCAAGGCGATGTTTGTGACGGTGTACATCTGTCTGGGAGGATGCTGGTGCCAATTTGCTGGTGAGTAGATTTCCAGCCTTGTTTCCTTGCCTAGCAAGTGTTACATAGCTGACGGATAAACCCAAGTGATTCATGACACTGATTTGTTGTCTTGTAGCACCCATTGAGTATAGGTATAGCCCCATCACATGGCGCGCATAGCTGTTCTTCTGGCTGCGTGCCCCCAGGAGGTTGAGGATAACGAACATGGCTGCCTACGGTAGATGTAAGTTCACACATCACCATTGACCGAAGCATGCCAGTGTCCTCACATGTTCTTTGGCAGCCAACTGCACCTTCGAAGCACTCCCTGCTTGTCGACTCGTGGTAATGGCACCCACCAATAGCCTGAGAAACATTGGACAATGCCGCTGAACCATCGCTTTAAGTTCATCAAAACTGAGGCCTGTTGCGAATGAAGAATTGATCTTGCATTCCGTGATTCGTAAGTCTCCGCTTTGGGTTGCTGCGTTAACTTCCTTTTTGATAGTCTGTAGCACCATGGACTCCACCCAGCTTTTGACGTCTTTTTGAGTTGTCCTCTTCACCTTACTCGATGCAAAGAAGTCAAGCAGGCATGTAACGAGACTTCTGTTGACAAAGAAGTTCTCATACCGCCATTCGGGAGTTTGGTCTTCATGAAAGAAGACATATTCGGTGAGTTCTGCAAATGTTAGCTCATTTGCCGAGAGGATGTCTAAGCACTCCTTGAAGGCAGTTGTCTGGCTCTTCTGTTCTTGTTCCTGCACCTGCTTTGTTACGATCACCCGGATCGTCTGCGAGTACTCAGCTGGATCTGCGCTTAGTGGGCCGGTCTGGGCGCTGCCGGTGCTTAGCTAAGCTTGAAAGCGGACTTGACTGTTGACCTTTCACTCCAACAACTAGCTTTGTGGGCTATATTATTAGGAGACTCAGATGGAGAATACACGCTAAACTACCCTTCTACTTATACTGTACTGTCTAGTATTTTCTATACATTTTCTGAGGGATGTACAAGTGCCAGCGGAGTGCCAGCAAATCAGTCTTGCTGGCAATAAGTGCCAGCACATCTAAACAGGCCTAGAAGGGTCCAGAACGCGGAAGGAGTCAGGGATGAAACATAGAACAATACCACAGAAAGATCAGATAAGCTGATCTCTCTGGAGTCTGGAATCTGAATCTGGAACTGAAACCTAAACAGGAAATGCTTTCGTGGGAAATGTCATGTGATCATGACATGCTTGGTGCGTGCATCTCGCTTTTTCTGAGCTTTCCGCCTCATGTTGTCACGGGTTCTGATCGGAGATGACGGTATGAAGCTATCCTCACTGCCACCGGCTTCTAAACATCTGTTATTTAGAACCAATCCTGGGGCCAGAGAAAATACAAGGGTTTGTGGTGCTGGTGTTGGCGATTCTGGAGGTGATGATAGAGGTGACTCGGATGAAGTGCACATGGGAGGGTGGTCTTCCAATCTGTCCAGTGCTGTCAGAGGGGATGAAGGTTGTATAATGGGCGGTGACGAAGGAGGCAGTAGACCGTCCTGGTCTTCTCCACTAAGGTATGGATGCCATTCCATTTGGACGGCTGAATGCTGATGGACTCTCTGTAAATGGCGCAGATCATCGTGTTATTCTACTGTACTAAAGGACTCGGAATACACTGACTATGTTCGTGAATCGTTTGTGTATGACTCGGAAGGAGGCTTGGACGCAGGAAGTTTTTTTTTTTAGTATCACATGCTTTCCGAGTCCCTTGCTCCGAGTAACCAAATTTTCATCTTGTCTCTGAAGTAGGGTTGCCGCGGTCCGGTGTGGTCCGGTTCGGCAACCAATTTTTCCGAACCCTGAACCAGAACTGGGTCCGGTTCGGGCTCTCATGCCAAACCTCGAACCTCTATGAGGTCCGGTCCGGTTTGGGTCTGGTTCGGGTTCAGACGTGGCTGAACCCCGAACTGAACCCCGAACGCGTACAAAAAATGAAAAAAATTCTCTAAAAGTCTAAAAATATTTACAAGAGTCCTACAGCTACTCTACCCGCACGCGAAACCCATCCCTGGCTGAGGATGCTTGTACAGCCGAATGCAATACAAAGGGAACTACTTCGTGTGACATGTGCCACCTTTTGAGGTCACAATTGAGGTCCACCGGCAGAGACGGACAAGTTGAAGGGGACGGCCATCTGGTCTGCATATGTAATTGGCACCGCAGTTCGTCGTGCTCACGGAGCAGCTTGGAGCTTTCTTTACGTTGTTCAGGTTGGCGGATGCACAGGGTCAGTGGTGGCAGCGAGTCGATTGCTCTGGAGAAAACGTGAGTGCGGTTAAGGTCATGGTCATGGTCTGCCCGAGCTACACAAAGAGACGTGAGTCAGAGGTCGGGTTGCGGCAAGTCCAAGTCGGCTTACGTGTTTGATGTTGGCTTATCATCCGCATTGTGGTCGCTGAGTTGCCCGTGGTCAAATCGTCGCCATGTTGTCGTTGTGGTCGTGGTCGTTGCCACTGTCATCGTGTCGCAGTCGTGGTCGTCTTCATTGTCGTCTCCATATGGTCATCGCGGTCGTCGTCGGGTCATCGTCGCTTCGTTGCACCCGTCATCTTCATCTCTGCTTTTGCCGCCCCACATTCATATGTTGCTGTTGTCGTCGTCATCACAGTTGTTGCGGTCACAACGAATGGTCGCCGCAGTTCATCGCTGCATTGCTGTTGCCACTACGATGGGCCATCGTCGTTGCCCGTGTTCTCCTCATCATTGTTACCAAATCGACCGAAGTCGCAAGTTACCAGTGGCGGACGACGGCTTAGTGTCAGGCATTGAAACTGGGGTATCCGGAGTGGAAGACGAGGTGGGATAGATGAGGTAGTCGTCGTGGACGAAGGGCTCGTTGAAGTAGTTCTCGACGTGGAGTCGTGGACGAACTGGATGAGGTCTGTAGGGCGAGGTCAGCACCCCATAAAATTGAAGCAAATCTCTCTTACCGAGGAACTCGAAATCGAGGACGAAGACGATGAACTAGAAGCGATTAAATTAGAGTCCAAGGAAACTTGTGGTGAGGGTGTTGGCGAAGGGGAGGGTCTTGGATACGGTGTGGAGGAAGTAACTTACTCCCGACAGGACAATATGCGGCCGAGTTGGGACCATCGCGAGTGGCCGAGGCATCGTCGTCATCATACGTTCCACAACAGCGAGGAGACGGCAAGCACGACGGCACCAAAGAAGGTGCCTGACATAGCCTGTCGTCTTCACCTCTGTGTGGAAGGTGTGGCCTCCGGTGCTGTGCGGATCGTGACTTGCTACAGCGGGGAAAGGTGGAGGTCAAAAGAGGTGTAGTGTAAGTTCTGTAACTTGAAAATTCAAAAAAAAAAACCCCCCTACAGGCGTGCCTATCTGGGCGTGGGAAGTGTTTCCCACATACAGGTTCACCCTTTTTTGAGCCCACTCGCCACACGCCGATCCTGCATAACGGACCACCCTTGCTGCTACCATTCTGCCTCAGCTGCTAGGTCATCAACCAAGGTTGTAAGTCCAAATCTGTGCGCCCCTTGCATCCCCACTAATGAACAGCTGCCTTACACAAACCAGTGTGCACCTGCTACAGGGGTTCACAAGACACAGTGCTCTCATAGACCCCAAATAGTTGAGTTTTGTTCATTTAACCTACGATGCGCCAACATTTATCACAGCTTCCCTGGCGAAACACCTGCCGTCGTTGACATTACTGAAGCCGCTGCCCATGTGGGCCCCCAGCTACGCCACTGCCCCTCCACGCCCAGCGCCCCGTGCGCCAACGCGGGCCGCAAGCGATGCCAGCGAGGCGACGATGACAACGGCCGTAATGGTGAGTTGGAGGCGGTGACTCCAAGCGGTCAAAGGGATAACAGCAACGATGACAGCAATGCAGCCTCGTGACACCGCGGTGCTTCAGGGCTGAGTTGGGCGGACGCAGCACCCGTGGTCACCGTTACAGCTACCATCGTGAGCTATAGCACGAGCACGAGCACCAGTGCCGCCCCAGATTCGACATCACTCACTCCTGCCAAGGGCCCAGTGAGCTCCACACCAACATCTGTCATGATGATCGATATCACTTCACCGTCCTCTGACACGCGCGATTGTGACCGCGGTCAGCCCCCATCGGGCGACACATCTGCATACGGCGAAGATAATGCGCTTCTTCCCATACAAGGCCTGCCATTCCCGTGGCCAATACGATTCGAGCTTCCGTTTACCAGGGAAGTAGCCATAGAAGCCGTCAACCACGGCCTTGGAGTTCTTGAGACAACTTTACCATTACCCTCTAGGTAGTGCTGCGACGGTGACGCGGTGAGAGCAGCGATGATGATGGGGACAATGGTGCAGCGACAACATCAATGATGGGCTCGGGGGCGACCGTACGGCAACAACAACAACAACAACAGTACGGTGCAGCACGGTGAAAGCAACGATGACAACGAGAACGACGGTGCAGCGCGGCAATAGCGACGATGGCAAAAGGGCTAGTCCTGTAGTAGCTACACATAGATATTTCATTATACAATAAACATATTTTTTCACATTGGCCACTCTTTTGTACTTGGTACTTGCAGTCCAAGGTGCAGTCCGGTCCGGACCGGGTCCACACCAACTCAGCCAATGGCGAACCCCGGACCGGACCCGCTGGCTGGGCCCTGAACCGCACCCCAGACTGAACTGAACCTGGAGTGCGGTCCGGTGCGGTTCGGGTCCAAACCTCAATCCGGACTGGACCCCAGCATCCCTACTCTGAAGTCATTGTCGTCATCGTTGACCGCACCTCATTTTCCTGCAGCAGCTGCTTGCCACCATGCCATCATGCTCTAAGCACACTAACAGCAACAGCGCTAGTGGGACTGCGCTGACACGTGAAAAAATGACCCCCGAGCAAATTTCTCAACTGCACAACACAATGCAAAATATGCTTGGTGGAAGAGAGCCGCACAAATTTCAGGTCGAAATGGTACAAGCTCAGGAAGAAGGTCAAGACGCTCTTTGCCATGCTGCTACTGGCAGCAGGAAGACAGCCATCGCTGCAGGTCCATACGCTCTGGCCAAAAATAAAGGACATGTCACATTTATGGTCTCACCACTCATCGGGCTTCAAAACGAGATGGTAATGGGTCTCCTAACTCCTGTCTATCACGCAATGACGGTGACTCACACTTCCACACAGGTTGAGACCTTCAAAAACGACTTCAACCTTGTAGCGATAGCCATCAATAGTGCAAGGGGTCCATGTACACCGGATATCGTAAATGTTACAGTCGACGGGAAATGGACTCTCACTAACGGGCGATGACTCCCTTAGTAAGTAGTAATGTGTCATGGACTTCGCGGATCAGTCAGACGTAGTATCACATGCCGATGTGGCGTGTTTCATAGTACGGCTATAGTAGGGTTTGAGCTACTTTAGCCATTCGTTACAGGATTCAAGAGGAGCTTTAAAGCTACCTCGCACATGTATAAGTAGTAGTTGTCGAAGACTCAGGATCGCCATCCTGGTCTTCTTCAATCACCACGAGTTCCTCATCTCTTTATCGCGCCTTCACTTGTCCCCCTTGAGCAAGCCGTCTCTCATCGATCATATCCAGTGACTCGAAACGTCCTGGTATATCTGGAAGTCACGTGCCTCGATAAGCGCCGTGTACCTCAAGTCCCATGCCTTAGATCACATGTTTAGGTCACGTGATCATCGTCGAATTATCCGCTAAGTCGTAAACGCCCTTTCGCAGTCTAAGTCAGACTAAACGCCCGTGGTGGCGTTACACTAAGACCAGGATCCCTCACCGTGGCGTTTACAACACGAGATCGCTGGACTCAGTTCAGACCATATTCCCTCGAGAGAAGAGGAGACCGTAACATACCCGTCCAATTCCTAGGAGCAGCCAGGTGGAGAGAGTTCAGAGGTGAAGTTGGATACTTCGTAGACTTCGCATCCGGGCCCACGCGGTACAGACCAGTTGAGTTCAATTTCGAGAATCTGTGCTGGGTGGAAATTACGTGGAACCCAGTCGACAGCAGATACGACGCCGTAAGACCGGCTGGCAGAAACTATAACTGCGAGATCGATACTCGAGGACTACCTACCAGAGAACAATACGGACGTATCGACGGACAACCAGAAGAGGAGCCGAGTACATCAGAACCGCAAACACCCGCACAATCTGATACAAGTGGAGAGGAAGAAAGTCAAAGTGATGAAGAGGAAGCAGAAGCCATAGTACAAACAGCTGAGTCCCTCCACATAACCGAACCCGAACAGATCCAAGTACTATCCCCTGCAGTAGCTGAAGCTATGGCCACCACTACCGAAACTATCACAGAACAGCTGCGGCATACGGCAATCGACGACGAAATCCGAAGGATAGCGGAAGAAGCGGAAGCTCAACTCCAACCCATCAACCCAAGTACCGGTCACTGAATGACCGCTGACGACGCTGCAATATTCAGAGCAGTAGGACCAGACGTGCCCGACCCCCCACCAGGAAGAAGACGCAACCCACCACCTGGATCCGGACCAGGAGGACCGCCAGACGGAGCCGGAGGAGGAGGAGGAGGACCACCGAGACGCAACTTCGGAGGAGTCTTTGGAGGAGGACCACCAGGAGGAGGACCACCCGGAGGAGGACCACCCGGAGGAGGACCACCCGGAGGAGGACCACCCGGAGGAGGACCACCCGGAGGAGGACCACCCGGAGGAGGACCACCCGGAGGAGGACCACCCGGAGGAGGACCACCCGGAGGAGGACCACCCGGAGGAGGACCACCCGGAGGAGGACCACCCGGAGGAGGACCACCCGGAGGAGGACCACCCGGAGGAGGACCACCCGGAGGAGGACCACCCGGAGGAGGACCAC
This sequence comes from Lactarius sanguifluus, assembly GCA_021527775.1. Classification (NCBI taxonomy): domain Eukaryota; kingdom Fungi; phylum Basidiomycota; class Agaricomycetes; order Russulales; family Russulaceae; genus Lactarius; species Lactarius sanguifluus. The sequence continues at coordinate 88,571 of JAKEYF010000155.1, read as the reverse complement.
CCGGAGGAGGACCACCCGGAGGAGGACCACCCGGAGGAGGACCGCCAGGAGGAGGTCCAACACCCAGGCTCGAAGGTGAACCGCCGTCAGTGTTTAAGGGCGATCGCGCTGATTACGAGTCCTTCCTCACCCAATGGCACGCATACATGGGCCTCAACTTCGACGCCCCCATCATGAGCAACGTCTACAAAAGATGCCTGTTATTCCTAGGCTACATCAAAGGGCCGTTGGTTAGCAACTGGACATTGGGATTCCTCCAATGGTTAAACAACGAAGTCCGAGGGGGGACGGACAGGTATGACGAATACTTATGGGACACGCTCATGGCCGGATTCGCCGACCGATTCTCCAACACGTTGGAACAAGAACAAGCCCAAGCTACGCTAGCAAAAGGGTTTAGAATGATAGGAGACAATATCGACATGTACATCACCACCTTCGAACAGTTAACACGGAAGGCTAACTACCACCTAAACAACCAACAAACAATCGACTGCTTCACGGCCGGACTGCCGGGCAAGTTGTTCACAAAGGTGTACAAAATGGACGAACCTAGTACGTTCAACGACTGGAAAGATGTGGCCTTGAGACGTCAGAAGCAATATATCCATCTCAAGGCACGACTCAACATCACCGCACCAACGAGGAACGCCCCCGCTCGATTCCCTCCACAACCCCGATTCAGAGGAACCCCATGGAATGCCCCGCGAAACGCCCCTCCACGGTATGATCCAAACGCGATGGACACATTGGCAGATCGCTCGAGGGCCCGACTCGTGGAAGTCGGAGATCCCAATAGGGGCCCGTATCAACAAAGACCCCCGTTCCAACCACGAGGAGGACCCGGGCTGGGAAGAGGAGGAGGCCAATGCCAAAACATGCGGGAAGTTATCTGTTATAATTGCAATAACCCAGGTCACTTCTCACGAAATTGCACATGCCCCAGAAAGCCCCGGCAACAGCAGTGGCAACCCTCGACCAATCGAAAGGCAGAGACTGACTACTATAGTCAAGAACCATCAGAGGCATGTGTAGCCAGCACCTCAACCCCACAGCAGACGGCGAAGGAGTGGTTAGACGGAGTAAGGGGAGCTAGCGACGAAGTAAAGGACCTGATACTCCAAGATATGTGGAATCAGGGGGATTTTCCGGATGCCTGAACCCATTGGCCTGGGTGAGGGCAATCAACTGTAACTCTGTAATCATGACTCGCTTCCGTTCACTTAGAATTCCAGTCTCGATTCGAACAAGTTACTCCATGGCCGACATAAAAGGGCTCGTAGACTCGGGAGCCACCAACAATTTCATAAGACCCGCGTTCGCCAAACGCATGGGACTCGGACTGCAAGTCCTAGAGCGCCCAAAGAAAATATGGAACATCGATAACACCGAAAATAAAGCTGGGTCTATCACGCACTTCATAGACCTTGACGTACAGACCAACGGAATCCACAGAACCATGAGGTTCCTCATCACGGATATTGGAAACGAAGATCTCGTCCTCGGATACCCATGGCTCGCTACCTACGAACCTACCATTAGTTGGACCCACGCAACCATACACGAAGACACGCTCCCAGTCGTCGTACGATCCATCAACCCCGAAACGCCACAAACCATAATCGCCGGAGCGGAAACCCAAGAAGAAGCACGCGCAAGCTGAACGTTCACAGAACAGGAACATGAGGAAATAGTCCAGGAACTCAAAGAAGAGTGCCAGCTACGTACCACTGCTATGGAACTCGTGATCGCCGCTAACAAAGGCAAAAAGACAGTTGAAATCCCGGCACCTTACCAACGCTTTGCAAAAATATTTAGCGAAGAAGCGTCGCATAGGTTCCCCCCTTCAAGACCATGGGACCACGCCATCGAGTTCAAGGAGGGTACACCAGCAACAATCGACTGCAAAGTTTATCCCATGATGCAAGAAGAAGACGGCCAACTTAAAGTATGGCTTGAAGAACAGCTCAAAATGGGCTATATCCGTCCTTCCAAATCGCCCTATGCATCTTCGTTCTTTTTTATAAAAAAGAAGGATGGGAAGTTACGCCCTGTTCAAGACTACCGAAAGATCAATGCATGCACCATCCGTAATCAATACCCACTACCACTCATCTCGGAACTCATCAACGACCTTGGGAACGGCCACATTTATACCAAACTCGACGTCAGATGGGGGTACAACAACATTCGAATCAAACCCGGAGACGAACCCAAGGCAGCCTTTAAAATGCGGTACGGATTATTCGAACCCCTAGTCATGTATTTCAGACTTACCAACTCACCAGCGACCTTTCAAACAATGATGAACAAGATCCTGGGACCCACCATCGCGCTGTACGAAAGGCTCGGGACGATCATACGGGTATATATGGACAACATCGGAATTGCCACCCACGAAAATGCCGGACTTCAAGCACATATCGACGCAGTCTGCGACGTACTCCAGGTAGCTATGGATCACGACCTCTACTTCAAACCGGAAAAATGCCTCTTCCACTCACTGCGAATGGATTACCTGGGGGTAATCCTTGAAAAGGGGGTGATTCGCATGGACCCGGTAAAAATTTTGGGCATCAAAGACTGGCCACGCCCAACAAAGGTCAGAGATGTTCGTTCCTTCCTGGGATTTTGCAATTTTTACCGCCTCTTCATTCACGGTTTTGCCACACACACACGAGCACTTAACAAACTCACGCGTAAAGACGCCGACTGGCAATGGGGCACAGAGGAAGAATGAGCGTTCCAAAAACTCAAGTCGCTGGTTACCCAAGAACCGGTGCTCGCACATCCCTGCCTTACAGACCAATTTGAACTGGAAGTGGACGCATCGGGCTTTGCGGTAGGAGGCGTGCTATTGCAAAAGAAGAAGGACGGAAGGCGACACCCAATCGGATACTACTCGGCGACGCTTAACGAGGCAGAACGCAACTATGACATATACGACTTAGAATTACTCGCGATCGTTAAAGCACTCAGACACTGGAGACCACTACTAGCGGGCTCACCACACAAGATCAAGATCTTCTCGGACCACCTCAATCTTACGCACTGGAGATCTGCACAGAAGATAAGTCGTCGCGTGGCACGAGAAGTAGTTGAACTCATGGAGTATGACTTTGAGATTCATCACATTAAAGGAACCAACAACGGATGCGCCGACGCACTATCTCGAAGACCTGACTACGACCAAGGAGAAAAGGATAACGAAGGAGTGGTGGTACTCCCCGACAAAGTATTCATGCGGACCACCGTCACCCAACTACCAGAGTCGCACACGCAAAACGAAGAGCAACTACGCCCCTGGGTAGACCCCCACCAACTCAAAAAGTTCGACGGAGTATGGTACCGACAAGGGGCAAGAGTCATCACGGGAGGAACGGAAGACATCCGCGTCATCATACGAAATCATCACGACCCCCCTACATATGGACACCCCGGTATCAAGAGGACCGCAAGGATCATCGAACGACATTACTGGTGGCCGAGGATGATGGAACATATCACTGACTACGTAAGGGGATGTGCAGAATGCCAACGCCACAAAGTCAACAACAGACCGACGAAAGCTCCGTTGGCACCCATAACCCCAATGACTGACGCTAAGCCCTTTGAGGTCATAGCACTTGACTTCATCACTAAACTGCCGATTTCACAAGGATACGATTCGATCCTCACGGTTACGGACCACGACTGCACCAAGGCGTCCATATTCATTCCCTGCGTTGAGGAAATAACCGCAGAGGAAACTGCCGCCCTGTACGTCACTCATGTATTTCGGAGATTCGGATTACCGGCGAAAATCATCAGTGACCGAGACCCCCAATTCGCGTCCAAGTTCACCAGAGAAGTGTGCAAAATTCTCGGCATCTATCAGAACATATCCACAGCCTATCACCCGCGCACGGATGGACAATCCGAACGAACCAATCAATGGCTGGAACAATATCTAAGGTTCTGGGCTAACGAACGGCAAGATAACTGGGCGCACTTTCTACCAATGGCAGAGTTCGCTCATAACAGCTGGCCCCACGAGGCGACCTGAGTGTCCCCATTCGCGCTAATGATGGGATACGATCCCCACGCCGATTGCATGGATAAGACATCCCCCCTTCCGGCAGTAAACACGAGACTCCAACAATTCCGAGAAGCACGGCAGCACACCCAGGAACTGATACGGAAGGCCCAGTCCATGTGGGTCAAACATCGGAATATGCCCAAATACCAAGAAGGAGACCTAGTATGGTTAGAAGGACGTCATCTCCACACCAATCAACCCACGGCCAAGCTCGCTGCGTGAAGACACGGGCCTTTTCGGATCACAAAGGTGATGTCACCCGTCAACTATTGTCTCAAACTTCCCACGCAGTGGAGCATTCACCCCGTGTTTCACATCGATCTTCTCACACCGTACCGAGATACGCCCACACATGGAGAAAACTTCCAGCGCCCACCACCGGATCTGGTTGACGGACAGGAGGAATATGAGATTGAGTGAATTCTAGACTCCAGACGCTTCGGCAGAGGACGGAAGCTTCAATACCTCGTAAAGTGGAAGGGCTACCCTGACTCGGAAAACCAGTGGGTCAACAAGGCGGATCTATTTGCGGAAGAAGCCATAGCGGAGTTCGAAGCAGCTCACCCTACGGCTATAAGAGCCAGACAGATCAGCGCTGAGTCCCTACCATTCCTTCACCCTGGACTCCTCATACCAACAATGTCTCTTCCCACTCGCTCCACTACCCCATCTGTCCCTGCCTACGCAGCAGGCAACCTCACCCATCAAGAAACGTGCGACGCTATCGCGCGCATCGAGCCCATCCTCGACCTCGACAACCCGAACGCCGAGCCTACCTACTGGCTCCTCAATGACGATGGCAACCGGCTCAACGCCGCCCCCCTCACGGAGGCCGAAACTAGTCGGGTTCGTGACACTCTCGGAGGGCGTACACTCGCCTCACCTCGACCTGGCCCGGTACGAGTCGAGTACCGGTTGCAAAAGGCCGAAGAATCGGAGGACGAAGATATGGGAGGAGTGGAAGGTAACGGCGGAGACGTGGAGGCTCGAGCAGCTCGATCTAGCCGCGAAGCAACGGATGACGGGAGCGATAAGGAGAACCGCGCGCCTCGAGTTGCGCCGACAGTTCGACGCGATGATGCGCAAGCTGTCTACGAACTCCCAGAGCAGCTGAGGGAGTGGTACCCAGCTGAGCACACCTCCATCATCACTACCGCCGACTCTGATCACCCCGACGAGACTCCCTACGCCTGTGACACCACGGGCCAACCCCTTTACCGCGCCGCCTTTCAGGTGGAGGCCACCCCTCTCCACACCGCCACGCGCCTGCGCCACCAGCTCGGCGGCACGCACCTCGCCCCCCACGGTTTCAAACACAACCGTGGGGAGGACTTCATCCATTTCCCCATTACCACACCCCAGGGCCACACGCAACAGGCCACGTACGTGCAGGTCATCGATGGCCCCGACCCCATCGTCGTGGGGCTTATCAAGGATAGCGACAAGGTTTACACCAAGCCGCTGTACGCCGAGCCCCATGTCCGCGAGCACGGCAAACCCCACTACGCCCCGGAGGACATGCACGCTTTGGTTAGCGGACATGCGGGTCAACATCGCCTCGACTGGGCCATCAACGAGCTCAAGGACCGTAGCCTGAAGGCGGAGCTGAAGAGGTACCGTCAGTACCAGCACGAGGCGGAGTGGGTGGAGCAACGCCTGCATTCGCTGGCTCAGTCGCTTGGAGGGGTTCAGTCAGAGCTTAAGAGGAGCAAGTATCGGTTGGAGATGGCGGACACGATTGGACGAGTTACAGAGACGCAGGAGGGTTGGATGTCGGGCTTGGGACCCATGAGGACGCGACGCAGTCGTTGCAGCTGAAAAGGGGGTGATGTTACGGTCGACGGGAAATGGACTCTCACTAACGGGCGATGACTCCCTTAGTAAGTAGTAATGTGTCATGGACTTCGCGGATCAGTCAGACGTAGTATCACATGCCGATGTGGCGTGTTTCATAGTACGGCTATAGTAGGGTTTGAGCTACTTTAGCCATTCGTTACAGGATTCAAGAGGAGCTTTAAAGCTACCTCGCACATGTATAAGTAGTAGTCGTCGAAGACTCAGGATCGCCATCCTGGTCTTCTTCAATCACCACGAGTTCCTCATCTCTTTATCGCGCCTTCACTTGTCTCCCTTGAGCAAGCCGTCTCTCATCGATCATATCCAGTGACTCGAAACGTCCTGGTATATCTGGAAGTCACGTGCCTCGATAAGCGCCGTGTACCTCAAGTCCCATGCCTTAGATCACATGTTTAGGTCACGTGATCATCGTCGAATTATCCGCTAAGTCGTAAACGCCCTTTCGCAGTCTAAGTCAGACTAAACGCCCGTGGTGGCGTTACAGTAAAAGTGAGGATTCAATATCACATTCTCCAGTTCCACTCGACTCGGATAACATCAGCGCTAGGATATCTGTGCCGGCTGCTATCAGATTGTTCTCGTCTCGCCTGAAATGATGTTATCTCAGCAGTTTATCAACGACATCCTTTGCAATCACAACTTACTCTCTCAGGTACATGCCATCATTGTCGACGAAGCCCACTGCATATCCCACTGGGGTGCTGCTTTCCGCAAAAAATATGGTTCACTGGGAGTAGTCCGTGCATTCCTACCAAAGCCGACACCCATCATCGCTGTCTCTGCATCGCTTACTCAGAGAGTCTGCCGCGACATTACCCAGAAGCTTCAATTCCAAGCTGGGTATGTTTACATGAACCTGGGCAACGATCGGCCCAATGTCTCCATCATTGTCTGTGCTATCCATGACCCATTACACTCATATACCGATCTCGACTTCCTCGTCCCAGCAAATGTCAGACAAGGTGAAGACCTAAAGAAGACATGGGTTTACGCAGACAATATTGAGGTTGGTGCTGAGATCATCAACCACCTACGTACGCTACTCCCGAAACACTTGCATGGTGTCATCCGCCCATACAATGCCATACATGGCATTGACTACAGAACAGCGGCCATGGATCAATTCAGATCTGGGAAGATTTGGGTACTAGTGTGTATGGATGCTGCTGGAATGGTGCATCACACATTCTACCCATTTTGCCTCAGCTAATTAATTACTTTCCAAACAGGGCTGTAACATCCCGGATATTGACATCATTGTTCAGTGAAAGCTACCTGAAAAACTCTCAAGCTTTGTTCAGCGCGCCGGGCATGCAGCTCGAGGACCGAACACTGTTGGTCTGGCTGTACTTCTTGTAGAGCCAACTGCATACTCCATCCAATCAACTCAGCCAAAGAGGCGTGGCAAGAAAAACAGGTAGCTAGTAATACTGATCAAGTGACCGCAGTGACAGAACTTCCAAGTCAACCCAGTGAAGAAAAGGACTACGCTCGCAGTCATGGCCACTTTCGGGGGGCTCGGAACGCTGCAAATGATACACTCACTCCACTCAGCGACCCTCTGTTTTCCCAAGATGATGAAAGCGAAGGAGCTTACATTTTCATTCAAGTGACATCATGTCGACGCAATGTCCTTCGTACTGTTTTCATAAACCCTGCTCCACGTTCGTTTTGATTTTCTAACACTTTTTGTTGTCTCATGCACCCTTTCAGAACCCGTCGTTCCTTGCTGTGATGTCTGTGACCCCGGCCTGTTGGATCTGGTTCGACCGGGGCTGCGGCCCAAGTCTACGACAAAGAAGCTTGTGTACAGAAAGCAACCCAACCTGAAGGTTGTCTGTGCACTCTGAAATTGGCGTCAAAAGGTTTTGATTGACGACAAGCACCCGTGTTACCTCACAGCCTCATATATCCTCTCAGAAGAGGCCATCAACAAGCTCGCGAGCCTTTCTCCGTGCACAGAATCAATGATTGAAGGTTACCTCTCGCAGCAATGGGTATTCTGGGCAATGTACGGCTCAGGTGTCACCGCCGTCGTCATGTCATGTCAGACTCAAAGTGAGAACGCCACACCGAATCTGGCCACCAAACATCAATACAAAGACCGAGTCAAAGACCGAGATGCGAGGCTAGGTGCAGTACATGACCGGGGGGGTTCACAGTATGCAACCCGCAACTATAAACGGAGGAGATCCCATTCTCCATTTGACCCGCTTTTCGCCTCCACAGAACAAGCCCCACAGCAGCAGAAGTGGGCTCGCCACACAGCTACCAACACAGCCAGCTCGAGCGATGCAACTATGGAGTATACTTCATGGTCACAATCCCAATCCCAATCCCAATCCCAATCACCACACCTCCCATTCCCGCAACCCGTCTTCGTTGTACCCAGCCAAGTACCCAGCAGCGTGCATCTGTAAATGCAATTAGGTGTTCGGAGCGTTCAGAGCTGTTCGGAGTGTCCTTGAACAGCTCCAAACAGCTCCAAACACCTACTGCAATTACAGATGCCTGGCATCTAGCCATTTAGAGATGGACGTGTCACCAATTCCCCCATCCCCTTCACACCAACCCAGGCCACAGCTACCAATACTCTCATGCTCTCATTTATATCGACCTTCTGTGCCCTCCAACACACCACTTGGCCCTCTCTCCCCATACCGACTACCTCCGTCAAGTCAGCACATGACGTCAACTGGCGCAGAAGCGTCACCAGTTCCCCCACTCCCTCTGCACCAGCCACAGCCAATACCGCCATTATCTCGTTCACACCATCTTATAGTGCCCTCCAATGCACCGCTTGGCCCTCTCTCCCCGTACCGACTACTGCTGTCAAGCCAGCACGTGACGTCAACACCCTCATGGCACACACCGGCTCATTCGAGCGCACCTTTCATGAGCCGTCCCTGACCTCTTCCAGCCGCCCAGAGCCCTCCTCATTTTTCCACCCCTGTTTCTAACCCTGCAGTTGGCCTTCAGCTACAGACACCGATACCGCTCAGCCATCGCTGGAGCTCCGCATCAAACCCTGTCCCTGCCGCTGCATCCCGGCTTCACTGTCAACCTTTCAACATTTCCGAACCCCACAGCCCATTTCATAGCCCCCACATTGTCGCTTCGTCATCAGGAAGGTCTCACACAGTCGCTCATCATCATAACTTGAATCCCACCTTCGAGTTGCCCACCCTGACCCCAACTCCGTTTTCTTTCCCACAATACCATCAACGCGCACTGCAAACAGATCGTGCACATCTAGCCCCACCACATCTTGGGATTTTTACACCATTTCCGTCACCACACCCTATGCCACCTGAAGAGCGTCACAATTTTCTTGATTTCTCACTTCATTGACCTCAAACAAAGTTCACATGTATTCTACTTTATGTTAATGGGTAATACATCACATTTTCCGTTGATTTTGAGGTAGAAGCTTCCAAAATAGAGGGCGTGTGGAGGATTCAAAGATGGAGAGGACTTTACGAGCGCAAAAATATGACTGAGGCAAATTTCTCATGGCCCAAAACGACAATCCCTATACATTTGAGCCCAGCCGTTTGAGGACGAGAGACGACGTGAAATGAGCGGAGCTTCTGAGTTCGAAAAACGGCTGGTCCGAGCCTACCGCGAAATTATTGATAATTTAGCACTATTTTAGTTGTGGCAACGAAATGGAGATAATATGGCTAATTTCGCTAATAGTCGCTAATTTAGTCAGATTATCCCTCGCTAGCGCGGGAGGTTTTTCCTGATGCGCCCTACAGTCCTTCAGCTCTCTGGCCTCTAGCCTTCTGAACAGCACAGTCCACTTGATCCCCCAGATACTACCTTTCTGGCCGGTCTCCTGCACATGCGATATCACTGGCTCTATGCCCTCCCAATCCTCACTGCCACACCCCTCGCCAACTTTGCGACGCCTCTCGCTCCTTGGGGCGACGTGCGTGTAAAGCACGCTTAGAGTTCCGTTCCAGCCAACTGGGAGACTCTTGGCAGCCCGTCCGCCGGCACCACTATCGACCTCTATATTGCACTCAACCCCCGCCACGAGAACGCGCTGGTTGATGCACTATACGAGGTCAGCGACCCCAAGCATCCAAGGCACGTCCATCCCACCGCTGCTCCTCTCACGCCTTCATTCACGTGTGCCGCTCCTCCATTTCAGATATGACGCATATCTCTCTAAAGAACAGGTCGCCGAACACGTCAGGCCGCACCCAGAAACCCTCGAGCTTGTCACTTCCTGGCTCGCACATCATGGGATGCGGCCCTCCTCGATCTTAACGACACATGGCGGCGCATGGCTGACGGTCAGCAATGTGCTCGTGTCTCGGGCCAACGAAATGCTCGGCGCGTCATACCAGCTATACCGACATGCCAAAGTGAATGACACGATAATCCGGACGGTCAGCTACGCACTGCCTGATGTATTGCACTCACACATTCAAGCGGTCGCGCCGACGACATACTTCGCCTCCGCACGGACGCTGCGGCAGACATCGCGCAGACGCTCCGTCGGAGTAGACGCAGCGTTAGCAGAGGCGGAGGCGACGTCGGGTAAGCGCGTGACGGTGCTGCCGAGCCGCGCAGATGAGGTCATGCCGTCGCAACTCCGTTGGATGTACAAGACATTTGCATATGGTCCACCGCGGCTGACCGGAATACGCTCGGGATATTTGGCTTCCACAAACAGTACCCGAGTGAGACGGATCTTACTGTGTTCATGACTTACTTGCGCTCCGATGTGCAACCCCCCAGTCTAGCAACCTTCACCGTCGAGCTGGTGAACGGCGGTGGGTATGACCCGGACAAACCCGGCGATGAAGCGAACGTCGACGTTCAGTACGCCTCGGCCATGGCGTACCCTACCCCTTTCGGTGGCTCGGGGAAGTGGGTGACGAAAAGTGGTGAGCCATTCTCTGGAGACTGGTGGCTCGAGTCGCTAGATTACTTGCTCAAAAAGACGGTCATCCCGCAGACCATCAGCATATCATACGGCGCCTACGAGCGGTATGTTCCGCGGGAATATACGAGGGCCCTGTGTATCCTGTTTGCACAGCTCGGCGCCCGTGGCGTTAGCGTCCTCCTTTCTACAGGCGACGACGGTGTTGGCAAGAACTGCAAGGACGAGTCGGGAAACGTCCGATTCGCCAATGCATTCCCTGCATCATGTAGGACTGACATTTTATCACCCCTTAAATGTACTACACAAGCCCAATTACAAGTAGCTCACCAGATTGCCGTGGTTTCGCAGGTCCCTATCTCACTGCCGTCGGCGGCACTACAGACCACGACCCCGAGGTTGCGGCTCCCCTCTCTGGAGGCGGCTTTTCGGACCACTTTCCACGACCGGCCTACCAGGACGTCGCCGTGTCCGCATTCCTCGAGCGCCAAGGCACCCAGCATGCTGACCTCTACAAGTGCGCTCGCTGATGTCACCTGACGCATCCGTTCTTACTCTGTGATTTGTTCAGCCCTGAGGGTCGTGGCATCCCTGACATCGCCGCCCAAGCCCTCATGCTCCCAATCGTCGTCGGAAACGTTGGCATATCTGTGGATGGCACGAGCTGTTCGGTTCCCGTGTGTCTTTCCTTGCTCCATCCGCTCTGCGTTGTCCATTCTCAGCTGACCATCAATGCCCAGATAGTGGCAGGCATAATCTCGCTGCTGAATGACTATCTTATTACTGGCGGGAGGCCCCCGCTTGGATTCCTCAATATCCGGCTATACCAGGATGGGTTTGCGGGCCTCAACGACATCATATCTGGCTCTAACCCTGGTTGCGGCACCGATGGATTCTCTGCTGTCCCTGGATGGGATCCCGTTCGTGCCGCCAGACCTGTATCTCTTCGTTTTCGACGTTGGCTGATTTGTATTGCATAGGTCACGGGTCTTGGGACGCCAGACTTGAAAAGCTGCAGAGCATCTTTATGATTCCCTTAAGAGGCGGCACAGGACAAGGAAATCAGTCGAAGATTCGTGAACCTGGTGAATCACAGCGATTGGTGGGTCCCACTTCCAAACTACATGCACAAGTCGACTCGACGCGCCAGGGGAAATAGTACTCACATCAATTCACTCAACCCGCGTGACGTCCACCTCATAATTGCGACAACAATATATTCATTTCAATGTACGTGCTCGGGACTGGCGCTTCAATAGATGAATGAGAGCGCGGACGATGCAGACAATCATGTATAGGCCGTGATCTTGCACAACAACACTCGGACCTCATCCGCTGCATGACCCAGTACGCGCACATCTGCGCGACACCGTCTCTCCGACTCTCCCCTTGTCCTAGCACACTGTCCCGGATTTTCCAGCACTTTGTATGTCGCTACGCTAATTTCACCCTGAGAGTGGAGTATCACGATGGATGCTGGTGGGTCTAACAATGGGTGATTAATACCACGGGCCGTATATTTATATCAGTACTTCTCAATCCACGGGCGCAACCTATTGATACCAGAATCGTAATATGCGGTGGGGTACTCTTGCTTTTCGAAAGTGCTATCGTGATACCTGATTACACATTTCGGATATAACTGTGCAAATTACTATCTAGACCCACCAGAATCCCCGCTATCGGATCTTCGGATTGAGGGTCCCACAGCGATAAGACCTCGTTGATGGGGACCACATGGGGTCGGAAAGTGCAGCTGGGCCCTCGAAAGGGGTTTACCCGTTTGGCTGCCCAGAGTGTGTGGGAGCGCAGTGCCAATGCCGTGTTAGCCGACTGGCTACTTAACGCCGAGCAGTCAGCCTCCTCGTTTACCTACTTGCAACCAGTCTACCAGGGGTCGCGCCGTGCTGTGCCATGCTGGCCAACTCGCCTGGTAGATCATGAGACTGGTAGGATCCCTAGATTAGGAACTTACGAAGGTCGAGATGAGGCCTCATTATCCGGACATCGTCCTCATTCAACTACCATTCGAGGGTTCCTCGAAAGCCGCGGGTTGCGTCCCGTGTTGACGCAACTATAGTGGGACCTGCCGTTCCGGTGCTGACACTCTATAAAAGCCTTGCGTATCAGCCAAGTACTTACTGTTCCGGTCCTTCGGGTTCTCTGGGCTCTAGCCTTCTGAACAGCACAGTCTACTCGAACCCTCAGGCCTCAGATACTACCTTCTGGCTGGTCTCCTGTGCACATGCGATATCACTGGCTCTATGCCATCTCATTACTCACTGCCACACCCCTCTCCAACTTCGCGACGCCTCTCGCTCCTTGGGGCGACGTGCGTGTAAAGCACGCTTGGAGTTCCGTTCCAGCCAACTGGGAGACTCTGGGCTGCCCGTCCGCCGGCACCACTATCGACCTCTATATTGCACTCAACCCCCGCCACGAGAACGCGTTGATTGATGCACTATACGAGGTCAGCGACCCCAAGCATCCAAGGCACGTCCATCCCACCGCTGCTCCTCTCGCGCCTTCATTCACGTGTGCCTCTCCTCCGTTTCAGATATGGCGCACATCTCTCTCAGGAGCAGGTCGCCGAACTGGTCAGGTCGCACCCAGACACCCTCGAGCTTGTCACATCTTGGCTCGCACATCACGGCGTACGGCGGTCCTCGATCTCAACGACACACGGCGGCGCATGGCTGACGGTCAGAAACGTGCTCGTGTCTCGGGCCAATGAAATGCTCGGCGCGTCATATCAGCTATACCGACATGCCAAAGTGAATGACACGATAATCCGGACGGTCAGCTACGCACTGCCTGATGTATTGCACTCACACATTCAAGCGGTCGCGCCGACGACATACTTCGCATCCCCACAGGACGCTGCGGCAGACACCACGCGAGCGCCCCGTCGAAGCAGCGGCAGCGTTGGCAGAGGTGGAGGCAACGTCGGGTAATCCCGTGACGGTGCTGTCGAGCCGCGCCGATGAAGTCATGCCATCGCAACTGCGCTGGATGTACAAGACGTTTGCATATGTGTCCACCGCGGCTGACCGGAATACGCTCGGGGTATTTGGCTTCCGGGAACAGTACCCGAGTGAGACGGATCTTACTGTGTTCATGACTTACTTGCGCTCCGATGTGCAACCCCCCAGTCTGGCAACCTTCACCGTCGAGCTGGTGAACGGCGGTGGGTATGACCCGGTCAACCCCGGCGATGAAGCGAACGTCGACGTCCAGTACGCCTCGGCCATGGCGTACCCTACCCCGATCATTTTCTACAGCATCGGTGGCTCGGGGAAGTGGGTGACGAGAAGCGGCGAGCCATACTCTGGAGACCAGTGGCTTGAGTCGCTCAATTACTTGCTCAGAAAGACGGTCATCCCGCAGACCATCAGCATATCATACGGCGCCTACGAGCGGTATGTTCCGCGGGAATATACGAGGGCCTTGTGCATCCTATTTGCACAGCTCGGCGCCCGTGGCGTTAGCGTCCTCCTTTCTACAGGCGACGACGGCGTCGGCGAGAACTGCAAGGACGAGTTTGGAAACGTCCGATTCGCCAACTCATTCCCTGCATCCTGTACGTGTGACATTTTATCACCCCTTAAATGTACTACACACGCCCAATTACAAGTAACTCACCAGATTGCCGTGGTTTCGCAGGTCCCTATCTCACTGCAGTCGGTGGCACTACAGACTACGACCCCGAGGTCGCGGCTCCCCTCTCTGGAGGCGGCTTTTCGGACCTACTTTCCACGACCGGCCTACCAGGACGTCGCCGTGTCCGCATTCCTCGAGCGCCTTGGCACCCAATATGCTGGCCTCTACAAGTGCGCTTGCTACTGTCACCTGACGCAACGGTTTCTTACTCTGTGATGGTCAGCCCTGAGGGTCGTGGCATCCCTGACATCGCCGCCCAAGCTCTCATGCTCCCAGCCGTCGTCAGAAACGTTGGCAGGTCTATGGATGGCACGAGCTGCTCGGTTCCCGTGTGTCTTTCCATGCTCCATCCGCTCTGCGTTGTCCATTCTCAGCTGACCATCAATGCCCAGATAGTCGCAGGCATAATCTCGCTGCTGAATGACTATCTTATTACGAATGGCAGGCCCCCGCTTGGTTTTCTCAACATCCGGCTATACGACGACGGGTTTGCGGGCCTCAATGACATCACGTCTGGCTCCAACCCTGGTTGCGGCACCGATGGATTCTCTGCTGTCCCTGGATGGGATCCCGTTCGTCCCGCCAGACTTGTTTTATTCGTTATCGACGTTGGCTGATTTGCTCTGCATAGGTCACTGGTCTTGGGACGCCAGACTTTGAAAAACTGCAGAACATATTTATGACACCCCTGGGAGGCGGCGCAGGACAGGGCAATCAGCCGAAGATTCGTGAACAGCGATAGGTGAGTTCCACTTCCAAACTACATGCACAAGTCGATTCGAGGCGCCAAGGAAATATTTCGCATCCATTCACTCGACCCGCTTGACGTCCACCTCATAAATTGCAACGACGAAACGTTCATTTTAACGTCCGTGCTCGGGACTGGCGCTTCCAATAGATGAAAGAGAACGCGGACCATGTCGACAATCATGTATAGGCCGCGATTTCGCATAACAACACTCTGACCTCATCCGCTGCATAACCCAGTACGCCCACACCCGCGGGCGCATCGCTCCCGAGCTAGCGAGCGATAATTTTATTCAATTATTGAAATTACTTGCATCATCGTCATTTGAATGCCACAACTACAATAGTGCTAAATTATCAACAATTTAGATGTATTTGCAGATGGGCTACTTGATATTTTTCTCAATTATCGCGTCATTAGCAACCAATTACCAGATCTTATTAGATCTACTAAATGACCCGCTACGGACAAAAATGAGCACTGCTCAAGTCCAAAATTAAGAGCATAAAGTAACTAAGAGGGCCACACACTGTCGGTATGACCAAGACAGCCGCACATAATATGGCGCAACCAGACTGTATAGGCCTATATACAGACCTCTTGGGTTGCTCAATGTTTCGCAGGTGCCTAGATGGCTGTCCGACGATGAATGGGACAATGCGACAAAATAAGCTCAGATAAGACGTACCTTGGCACCAGCTTGCTCAGGATAGGATCCGAGCCCTCAATGAGGGCTAAGATCGAGCCCAGGCGAGCTCGTACATTGGCTTGACGCACGTCTAAAAGGCGTGTGATGCCCGCGATACCCCGCAAGAAATGACAGTGGCGGAGAAGAGGGTAGGGGTGACGATGGTGACGAAGATGCGAGTAAGTAGGACTGTGCGAGGCCGCGCTGCGCCTACAAGCTACCTACGCCATGCTGGGGCCACGTAGAGGCGGAAAGAGACAACTGTCCGTGTGGAATCATCTGCGAATGCGTATATCGTGAGCCGATATGGAATTGGGGGGGAGGGGGGGAGGGAAGAGCTTGCTGGACTTACTGCCGACTCGGTGCCGAGGCTGCACCAATTCGTCATCGCCGCCCCGTCACCTTGCCGCCGTCCTCGTTGTCGCCTCGCTATAGTCGCACTGTCACTTGCGTCGGCGCACACAGTACTGTGGCCGCGTCGTTGTCGTTATAAGGGTGTGCGCGGCTCGCATTAGTCCCAGACAGCGTTGGTGGTGTGAAGGTCCACATTGGGTGGCGGCTGTTGTGCCAGAAAAGCTGTGTAGTTGCAAGTTAGTGGCACAGAAGGCGGTTGGGTGTGCGTTCGAGAAACTTACGGCCAGTATAGGTGGCGTGGCGATGACTGGGGTGGTAGCGTGGTGCAGTCACACGCAGTGTCGTGCTACTGCGTCTGTATGGCAATGGAAAGGGATGCGATTAGTGTCAGCCTTGTAAGGACATAGAAGAGAACTTAAGCTGCTTTTTTTCTCTTTGCGTAGCTTGCACGTTGGATGTGGTAGCGTACAGTAGCTGCTTCGGAGCGATTATGAGGAAGGATCAGTATGGTAAAGTTGCTGTCTTGAATATACTAGCGCTCGGAGTGGAGGTGGTTGGCAAGTGGACCAGAGGGAGACGGCGAAGGGAGGACGCAAATGAACGGACGGGCTGTCAAGCATCTTTGCGAGTCACTGGCTTACTCTCCGTTTTAGGTTCAGTATGGTGCCGGGAGGGAAGGAGGCCGGCGCATGGATAGGCAGTGGCGAGGAAGCAACTACAGTAAGCTGGCGGACTGCGCAGAGACTGGGCTGAAGCACGAAGTGCTTCTCGATCGAGGATGAGGTCGATGAGGGGTTGTCGTTTCCGAGGCGAGGTCGCGACAGGCGGGTGGACCTGGAGCGAGCTGATGAGGGTCGGAAAACGGGGGGACCTCATATCCCTTGGCAATTACTGGGAGTGGCGGGTGGGTGAAATAAAAGTGTTCAGAAACCAGTTGAGAGCTTGGGAGGACGGAGCAAACGAGCATGTGCCGCCTCGTAATAAGGAACGGGAAATAGTTTCCCACGATCGGACTAAATCAACAATCAACCTCTTTGTGGGTCGCTTGACTAGGCTTACTTGGGGAAGTGTGCCCGTGCGCCGAGCGAGGAGGGCCATGGCGAGGCGCAAGGAAAAACTCGGCGCACGTGGCACGGGAAAGGAAACGGGAAAAACAGTTTATTAAGAAATGAGCAGGCGTGCTGGCGGGAGATGAGGTAGTAAGCGACTAGATATGGAAGTCCGTGAGACTGGGCGGAAGCACGAAGCGCTTCTCGATCGAAAAATAACGGTTTTGTGCTTGGTTTTGTGTCCGAGTCGAGGTCGCGACCAGGTGGGAAAAACAATCCAAAACGTCACGGAGTGTGTCGACGCGCGAGGGACCAAAAAACTGCACTTGAAACCGCATCTTCATCGATCCATTGGTGGTTTTTAGCTCTTAAGGGTGCGGTGGGCGGGCGAAAACAAAAGAGTTAACGGTTCTTTGAACCGGTTGGGAAAAAAGGATGGATAGGTGGCGGGACGGAAGAGAGGACTAAAGGCACGACTCTGCTCGGCCCTCTAAGCCTCCGCTCGTTCCTCACTTCGCCTCAGACCCGCTATATTTTCCGGCTGCACGCAGAGCTGAAGCCGACTAGCTACGCCGGCGCCCTCTTTGGTGCCGTTATGCTTGCCGTCTTCTCGCTGTCGTGGGGCCAAGCATGGAGCGTGCACTGGCACTGGCAATCGTCCCACCATCAGGTGACCATGTCGCCACGACACAACAACCTCGACCGTGAATGAGGCAACAATGACAATGATGAGGGGCCGTGACACAAACATAGTAGACGACAATGATGACGGGGCAATGACAGTAAGATGAGGGCTGATTGTTAGGACGCATTCCGGGACTAGCCGTACCCGGTACCGGACCGGTAACGGATGTCCGAATATATACATTAGTAAGCTACAGATGCGCATGTATGATTATGGTCGGGCAACAGAATAGGAGTGTCCGCTCTCTCACATTCCACCACCTGCTCGTCCCTCTCAAGATATTTCATCTTATATCTTCACAGGTTATGGGCCCTGCCCTTAACTAAGGGCAGAAAGCCATCTTGGTCTTACAAGGTATGGACGCTTGGAATAGTAAAAGTAGTGAGTAATAAATAGGATAGGATGCGTGCGCGGGCTGTGTCTGTACAAATGGACAAGCCTTCTCAGTCTCTGCGCACGCTAGAGCAGATACTAGGTATATTCACCTGTACAAACTAGTGTTTGAAAGTCCAGTCCTATGAACTGGAAAAAAACCGGGACTGGACCGGATCGCAACCAATGGCAACCAGACCGTCGGTTGCGGTTCATCCAGCCTGAGAAGTTTACCAGTTGCAGTTCACCCAAATCTGGCAAGTGGGTGAACTGCCACAGGGCCAGTTGGGACTGGTCTCAACCGGTCTTTCCACAGTCTTTCCACGCCAACATGCAAGACTCAAGTTTTACACCAATGACACTCAACAACACCATTGCCATCACCAACGACGAGGACTACGACCAGCATTCCAACACCCGGGCCAGCGACTCAGAAGTTGGACTGGCATCAACAACGGCAACCATGCCGACACCAACTCAGGCCTGGCTACTCACCAACTACTGCGACCATCGACCACAATCATTCCAAGTCATCAACAATGCCAACCGCAATGACACCAGCACCAGCGACACCAACAACAGTGGCCCCGATGAGAGCTACAACGGCCACAATGACTTAGACGACATGGTGACCACCACGAGTGTTACGATCACCCAGATCGTTACACGAGGGGTTTCAAGGAAGATCAGTAAGTCGGGCCGGAATGGTCACCGACGCTTACTAATCCACTTCGCGGGAACTTAGACCGGGGTTGACTCTTCACTCTGGAGAACAAGCTGTTTGGGCTATATTCTAAAGAGACTCGAATGAGGACTACAGAGTAAACTACTGGCTGTTTTATATCTTACAAACTGTGATTTTCTATACTATTTTATGAGGGACGCGCAAGTGCCAGGGAGTCATAGTTCTGCTGGTACTGCTGAGCTGGCAGCCAGCTCACAGATGTGAGTCACTTTTCCGAAACGGGGAACGCTTACGCGGCGTCCTGTCACGTGATCGTGACATACGCCCCTCTCTTGATTGGTTCGTCCCGAACCATCCTAGCCGTCTCGTCTGTCTTTGTCGAAATGATAATCGTACCGGTATTCTCTTAGCTCGGGGTCCGTGCGCTCTTCGGGGATGGTGTTGAGTGCGGGGCGAGGTCGCGGGCCCGGGCGCGGCGGCGGTTTGTAGGTGACTCCGGTGAGCCATTCCTGGACGCGGTTGTTGATGCGTGCCTTGGTGTCGCGGAGTCGATTGTGTTCATGCGTGGCTATTGCGTCCAGCTGGCGTGGTCGTTGGGTAGTGTGATCGAGCCTGTCGCGGTTGCGCGTGGCGTCCGAGGTCGGCTGGGGTAGTGGCGGAGCGACCGCTGCGTTAGCGCGGGGGTGTTGATCGGCGTGTTGAGGTGGCCTTGGGGCGATTTCGTCTGGGTCTTGCGGACGTTCACACGCGTTGGCGAGGAATAGTGGTCGGGCTGGGCTACGTGGGGGGCGAGGGGGTGGCAATGGTGGTGCGCTGGCGGGGCTGCGGGGTGCGAATAAGGTCCAGTCGTCGTCTTCGACTGGGGTTGGCGGTCGCGAGTTTTCGCTGACTGGTATCGCCTGGTCGAAACCCGAAAATTTGAGGGTTTTTACTCCCCCTTCTGGCGTGTAGTTGACCTCGACTACAGGCAGTGGTGGTGAGGTGACCCGCGGGCTGAATGGGCGTACCGGGCTGCGCGGAGGGCGGGGTGGCGGTAGGTCGAAGGCGTGGGGTGACGGCGTGAACTCGAGTTCTAGCGCGTTGATTTGCGGGGTGTTGCCGCTGCCGAGGTTGGAACCGCTCATCAAGAGGAGGTCCGCGATAATGTTTTGACGTTCGTGGTCGGTGAGGCCGAGGAGGTGTGCTTTTGCTGTGGCGGTGGTGATGGCATTGACCGTGGCCGCCTGGTGTTGGGCGGGGATAGCCAGGGGTATGGTTGCGTTCGGTTCTTTCGGGGCTGCTGTGATGGTGTGGGTTTGCGCTGGCGGGTACGTGGGCGGATACTCGGGGCACCGATCGGCCATGTGGCCCTGCTGGCGGCAACGGAAACATCGGCCGTCCTTGCGACACTGCTCTCGTTCCGCAAAGGTCAACGGGGTGAAGCGTGGTTTCGTAGAGATAGCGTCAATGTCCATCGGGACGACGCCATCTTGCGTAGGTGTTGGTGCTGGTGCGGTATGCGAGTAGAACGTGGGCGGCGGTTTTGGTGCGTGGTTTCGGCGTGGGGCGAAGCAGCTGGCCATCGTGCGCGCTCTCTGCACTTCTGCGCGTGCCGCGGTCTGCCATTCCGTCATGGTTTCGGGCATGGTGGTGCGCAACAGGCAAGCGTGGAGGACGGTGTTGGTGAGTCCTTTACGAAAGAACTCTACCGTGCCGAGTGCGTCATGGTGCCACTCGGCGACGACTGCGAGTCGTTCGAATGTGGCGATGTACCCATCAACGTCCTCCCCGCTCATTACGAGCGTGGTGAGTTGCTGGTACGCGTTTTGTTTACTGAGCGTGTCGGTCCACGCGGTCTTGAATGCGGTCTCGAAGTTGGTCCAGAGGACCTCGTCTGTTTCCGCGATGGGGTTGACGGCTCGTTGTGTGTCGGCATCCAACGTACGTTCCATCAGATCTACCCAATCGTTTACGATGGGGCCACGTACGAAGCTACACGCGAGCCCGACTCGTAAGTATGGGCTCAGAATGCTCTCATGCGTTCGGTTGTTGCGGCGAAATTGTCGAAATTCCCGAAGGAATTGTTCGCTTTCCGCGCGGTTGCCGGTGAACGTTGTTGGTATTGCGGGTTTGAACGCACCGGTGAGGGGTACTGCGGCCATGACTGGGGCGGTGGGTAGGACTACGGGGACTGTTGGGATCGCGTATGTGGCGAAGATGGGGGCGGGCGGGATGTATGTCGCGATGACTGCTTGAGTGAGTTCTTCGAGGGTTAGTTGCGGTTCGGCGTCTTCTTCGACGAGGGTGGTATCTACGTGGATAGGGGTCAACTGGCGGAACGCGGCGGTTAACTCAGCGACGGGGTCTTCTGTGTCGACGTTCTCGTCGATGTGCTCCAACTGGTCGTGGCTTTGAGGGTCGTCGTCTTCTGTCGGTCTTGGTGCGGGGTCGGCTGGTACCGGGGCGGTTGCAGGTGGGAGACTTTCTGGATTTTCGGTGTCGGTGTCCGACCACCAGCCTAAGCCGTAGTCGTTGTTGCGGGGGACCTTGAAGGAGCTCTTGGTGACGAAGTCGTCGCCACGTTTCTCCAAAATATACCAGCGGTGATTGATGAACTCGACGTAGAAGGTGTTCCCGTTGATATGGGCCCGATAGCCTTGTCGCGCGTCAAGTCGTCGTCCGTCTCGGTGTGCGTAACTCCAGTAGACTGTACCAAGAACGTGCGCGGGGAGGTCGTCTGACCAACGGCAGAGTACTTCTACCCAGGAGTCGTCGTCGGGGATGTCAAGTGCAAGGCTAGCCACGGTGCTCGGACTGTGCTAGGGGGCCGGTGTGTTCACAAGGCTCGCGGCGCCGCGCGAGAAGACTGGGGTAGATTCGAGTCTTTTGTTACGATCACCCGGATCGTTACACGAGGGGTTTCAAGGAAGATCAGTAAGTCGGGCCGGAATGGTCACCGACGCTTACTAATCCACTTCGCGGGAACTTAGACCGGGGTTGACTCTTCACTCTGGAGAACAAGCTGTTTGGGCTATATTCTAAAGAGACTCGAATGAGGACTACAGAGTAAACTACTGGCTGTTTTATATCTTACAAACTGTGATTTTCTATACTATTTTATGAGGGACGCGCAAGTGCCAGGGAGTCATAGTTCTGCTGGTACTGCTGAGCTGGCAGCCAGCTCACAGATGTGAGTCACTTTTCCGAAACGGGGAACGCTTACGCGGCGTCCTGTCACGTGATCGTGACAACGAGCCAGCAACTCTGGACTGGCATCAACAAGAACAACCGTGCCAACACCAATGACTACGACCATTGACCAGCAGCAACGACTCGGACGACGCAACGACAACCGCAATGATGTCAGCCACAACAACTTTGTAACGCCACCAGCGGGGCGACGTCCATGGTTCAAAGTACCCGCAGCAGGTCTAGCAGAAGACGTGTTCGGCATTATCGGACAACGGCGATAATGGAGACTGATATCGGTCAAAGGCACACGCTCGAAGAGGCGAGGCGAGAACGGTGATGCACAAGATAAGGGGAAGGCTTAAGGCAAGGCAGAGCAGGGTTCCCAAGATACAAAGCTGGTATTGCTAAGTAAATCAAGTCTGAGGACTCGAGTATGAAGACAAGCCTGGTATATATACATGCAGGTACATAAGGTTCGTACTCAGCTAAGTCCGCTCTATCTGGGATCAGGGTCCGTGCGCAGTCATGGAACCTACCAGAAGGTCACATGCGTATTGCGCCATCGTTCATCATCGTTCTAGGTGAGTCCAGACTCCGGTCACGTGATCGTACCGTCATGAGTCCAGGCCACGCCTGAAGATCTCCCTAGCGCTCTGTAAGGTCCCGCTAGCGGTGTCTAGGCCATCGGGAGTCTCCGCCCGGCTGGGCGGTTCCTCCGGCCCGCGGTCCGTAGCGTCGGCGGTCGGGATTCGTAACAAACTTAACGACACGCTCCATAACGACGACATGACAACAACTGCATCAGCAACATGTCGACGACTGCAAAAGCAACACATCGACACAAGCATTGACACACGACAATGACTGCGACAATGACGAGAAGGGGGAGGACTTGGGCTCCAGCAAGGACGATGGCAATGGCGACTCAGATGGCTTGCACAGCTGTGGATATTGTATATACATATGTAGTTGATAGTTTTGTAATTACTGTAGCTTCTAAACAACAATCCTGTAAAATATGTGTGCCGCAACATATGTGGTTGAAGTCGGTCTTTCACTGGTTGCAACCGACCCAGGATGAGCCAGTTTAGACTGCGAGGACCGGTCTTTTGAGAATCCGGCAACTGGGTAGGACTGACTCCTGTCAGCTCAGTCCAGTTTTGGGCTCAGGGGATGAACCGATGGATTGGTTCTGGTCCTGGTCTTTCCAAATTAGGCAAAAAAACCGGACCGGACCAGACTTTCAATCACTAGTACAAATGGACAAGCCTTCTCAGTCTCTGCGCATGCTAGAGCAGATACTGAGGTGCTACGATATGGAAATACGAGACCTTTATACTAAAGATGTTTGGAAATAAAACTTCTCCTCCACTTCCGCGAAAACGCGTGATAGCAGGGATCGAGACAGTAAGTAGCAAAATATCAAGACATCACGCAGGTTTACACGACATCCGCTCAGTACCAAAATATACCGGATATATGAAGATAACACAAAATAGAATCTCACATGAAAGTATTCAACACTCCCCCGGCATCAGCAAAATCTAGAAAAATCTTAATAGGCTTGGTTTGCTTATTTCATGAATAAGCCTACAAAGCCATTTTAAGATGCTTATTTCTACTTAGTGAAGTAGTCAGTAAGCATGAGCAAAAACCCAAGTAAATCATAAGTATGTAAAGCATAACAAGTAGATAAGACATTAGACAGGCAAGTGAAAGCTGGGCTAACCTAGTATAAGCAGAATTACCAAGGAATTCAAATACCAAAAGCAATTTTATTTGTAAGATAAAATATGTACAAGTAGCAAAATGGTGCCCGTCTGTGTCCCAACCGTCCGCACCCACGCCCCCATCACCACTGTTCCCAACCAATCCCCATTGTCACCATCCATGTCCGTGTCACCACTTGTCATGATCACGTGACAGGACGCCGCGTAAGCGTTCCCCGTTTCGGAAAAGTGACTCACATCTGTGAGCTGGCTGCCAGCTCAGCAGTGCCAGCAGAACTATGACTCCCTGGCACTTGCGCGTCCCTCATAAAATAGTATAGAAAATCACAGTTTGTAAGATATAAAACAGCCAGTAGTTTACTCTGTAGTCCTCATTCGAGTCTCTTTAGAATATAGCCCAACCAGCTAGTTCTCCAGAGTGAAGAGTCAACCTCGGTCCAAGTTCCCCCGAAAGTGGATTAGCAAGCGTCGGTAACCTTTCCGGCCCGACTTGCTGATCTTCCTTGAAACCCCCGCGAAACGATCCGGGTGATCGTAACACCACTGCCCACATCGCCATCACCATCGCCATCACTGCGCTCACTATCCCTGCCACCGTCCCCATCCCCATCCCCACCGCCTATGCCACCCACCGCTGCCCCATCGTCATTGCCATCGTCGTCGGTACCACTGCAGCCCGGGCCGTTGCTATGTCCATTGTCATGGTCGTCATCTTTGTGGTCGTCGCCATTGTCACTGGCACGTCGTTGCACAGTCACGCCATGAGTCACGCACTGGTTGCCGTGCACGCACCGTGGCTGTGTTGTCACGCACACCCTGTGGCAGGGACTGACTTTCCGCATCCAGTGACATCCCCAAAAAGGAAGGTGCCAAGAACATCATGTTTTTCCTGTCCTTACAAAATGGGTGTCCCCGAACAGCATTTGAGCTCAGTGAACTTTACTCTTAGTAAGCGCAAATAAAATACTTTTATTAAAAAAGCTATTTCCTTAATCATACACTTTGTCTTTAGTCATCATCATATATTTTTTAAGATATAACAAAACAATAAAAATATTTTTATTATCTAATTAGGCTACATCGATGTTTTGTCTAAGTCATACTATGGCGCGCGAAAACAGGGTGCGGGCGTGATGAACGTGGGCGCACAGGGACCGCGCCGGCCCTGCTGCGCGACGTGTGGGGAGGCGGGCACGGCTTGGCCTCGTGTGCCCCTTCACGCGCGAATGGGGCGGCGTGCCCGCGTGTTACGGTCGCAGCGAAGTGGACTCTTACTCACGGGCGATGACTCCCTCCGTAAGCAGTAATACGTCATGGACTTCTTATCTCAGTCAGCATGAGTATCACATGCCGATGTGGCGTGTTTCATAGTATAGCTGTAGTAGGGTTTGAGCTACTATCGCTATTTGGTAGACGGTTTCGGGAGGAGCTTTAAAGCTACCTTGTATATGTATAAAACGTAGTAGTCGAAGACCCAGGATCGCCATCCTGGTCTTCTTCAATTACCACCTGTCTCCTCATCATCCGCATATCGTTTGCTTGTCTCCCTTGAGCAAGTCGTCTGTCATCAGTCGTATCCAGAGACCAAGACGTCCTGGTATACTCGGAAGTCACGTGCCACGATCAAGCGCCGTGTACCCCTGCTGGAGCATCAAGTCACGTGTTATAGTCACGTGACCACAATGAGGAATATTCACTAAGTCGTGAACGCCCTTTCGTAGTTCAAGTCGGACTAAACGCCTGTGGCGGCGTTACATTAAGACCAGGATCCCTCACCGTGGCGTTCACAACTCGAGACCATTGGACCCAGTTCAGACCCTACTCCCTCGAAAGGTGAGGAGACCGCAACGTACCAGCTCAATTCCTAGGAGCCGCTAGGTGGAGAGAGTTCAGAGGAGAACTTGGATACTTTGTAGACTTCACGACAGGACCTACGTGGTATAGGCCAGTTGAGTTCAACTTCGAAAATCTGTGTTGGGTGGAGATTACGTGGAACCCCATTGACAGCCGATACGACGCAGTAAGACCAGCCGGGAGAAACTACAATTGCGACATAGACACTCGGGGATTACCCACCAGAGAGCAATACGGCCGCATTGACGGACAACCGGAAGAAGAACCAAGTACGTCCGAACCACGAACATCCACACCATCAGAAATGAGCGGAGAAGAGGAAAGTCAAAGCAACGAAGAACAAACGGAGGCTATAGTACAAACAGCTGAGTCCCTCCACATACACGAACCCGAACAGATTCAAGTACTGTCCCCCGCCATAGCCGAAGAAATGGCCACTGCCACCGAAACTATTGCTGAACAACTTTGACACACCGCAATCAATGAGGAAATTCGAAGAATTGCCGAAGAAGCCGAAGCCCAGCTACAACCCATCAACCCAAGTACGGGTCATCGAATGACCGCTGACGACGCCGCAATATTTAGGGCAGTAGGACCAGACATCCCCGATCCACCACCAGGAAGAAGACGCAATCCACCACCAGGATCTGGGCCAGGAGAGCTGCCCGGTGGAGGAGGAGGACCACCAAGACACAACTTCGGAGGAATCTTCGGAGGAGGACCACCCGGAGGAGGACCACCCGGAGGAGGACCACCTGGAGGAGGACCAATCGGAGGAGGAGGGCCGATGCCCAGACTCAAAGGTGAACCGCCGTCGGTGTTTAAAGGAGACCGCGCTGATTATGAGTCCTTCCTTACCCAATGGCACGCATACATGGGCCTCAATTTCGACGCCCCCATCATGAGCAACGTCTACAAGAGATGTTTGCTATTTCTGGGCTATATAAAAGGGCCCCTAGTCAGTAACTGGACGCTGGGATTCCTCCAGTGGTTGAACAACGAAGTCCGAGGAGGAACGGACCGATACGATTAGGGTTTGAAAGTCCGGTTGGGTCCGGTTTTTTGACCATATTTGGTCCAACTGCAACTGCAACTGGTTGCCAAAAAATGAAATTTGTTGCAACCTCAACTGCAACTGCAAAAAACTGCAAAAAAACCAGTTGCACCAGTTGCAACTGGACCCAACTGAATGTTATTTAATCTATCTGAAACTGGTCTAAACTGAGTCAAAACCACTTATAATTAGTGTTAATAGGTACTTATAATAAATTTCTAAGTGCAACTGCCTTATAATGAAAAAATAATTAGGTAAAACAGCCAAAAAAAGCAAAAGTTATGAGTAAAATGATTGTTTTGATCATAACTTGCTCAGTTTTTGGCCGATTTGGGTGATCTTAGGCTCGTTTTGATCAGAAATTCAGCCCAATCACCTGCTGACTAAGAAATCGGTTGCAACCGGTTGCAACCAGTTGGAGGTCAGCTGCCATTTCGGGCAACTGCAACTGATACATTCTAGGATTAGGTACAACTGCAACCAAAAGTCCGGTTTTTTCCAGTTGCAGTTCAGTTGAGTTGCAGTCTTTTTCAGTTCCTGCAACTGGACTTTCAAAGACTAGATACGATGAGTACCTATGGGACACGCTAACGGCCGGATTTGCCGACCGGTTTTCCAATACGCTGGAACAAGAACAGGCCCAGGCCACTCTAGCCAAAGGGTTTAGGATGATGGGAGATGATATTGATACGTACGTCACGACCTTCGAACAACTAGCACGAAAGGCTAACTACCACCTAAACGACCAACAAACGATTGACCGGTTCACGGCGGGCCTGCCGGGAAAACTGTTCACCAAGGTATACGAGATGGACGAACCTCGTACGTTCACCGAGTGGAAAGACGTGGCGTTACGATGCCAGAAGCAGTACATCCACCTCAAAGCGCGGCTTAATATCACCGCGCCAATGAGGAATGCCCCGTCGCGATTCACCCCACAGCCCAGATTTGGGGGAACTCCATGGAACACGCCCCGTAATCCCATACCACGACACGATCCAAATGCAATGGATACATCAGCGGATCGCTCACGCGCCCGATTGGCAGAGGTAGGAGACCCGAACAGAGGTCAATATCAACAAAGGCCCCCGTTCTCACCACAAGGAGGACTGGGACAGGGGAGAGGGGGTGGCCAACGCCAAAACATGCGGGAAGTCATCTGTTATAATTGCAATAACCCAGGTCACTTCTCACGAAACTGTACCCGTCCCAGGAAGCCCCGTCAACAGCAATGGCAGCCATCGACGAGCCGAAAGGCCGACACCGACTATTATAGTCAAGAACAACCGGAGGCGCGTGTAGCCCATACCTCCACCCCCCAGCAAACGGTGAAGGAATGGTTGGATGGAGTACGGGGGGCTAGCGATGAAGTAAAGGACTTGATACTCCAAGACATGTGGAATCAGGGGGATTTTCTGGACGCCTAAACCCATCGGCCTGGGTGAGGGCAATCAATTGTAACTCTGTAATCATGACTCGCTTCCGTTCGCTCAGAATTCCAGTCTCGATTTGAACAAGTTACTCAATGGCCGACATAAAAGGGCTCGTAGACTCAGGAGCCACCGACAATTTCATAAGACCCGCGTTCGCTAAACGCATGGGGCTTGGGCTACAAACTTTGGAACGCCCAAAGAAAATATGGAATATCGACAACACCGAAAACAAAGCTGGGTCCATCATGCACTTCATAGACCTAGACGTACAGACCAAAGGAAACCGCAGAACCATGAGATTCCTTGTCACGGACATCGGAAACGAAGACCTCGTACTAGGATATCCCTGGCTAGCAACATACGAACCCACCATCAGTTGGACTCATGCCACGATACACAAAGACATGCTCCCAGTCGTTATACGTTCCATCAACCCGGAAGGGGAGCGCACAGTAATCGCCGAAGCATCTACACAAGATGAGGGAGGTATCGGTAGGACGTTCACGGAAGACGAACGTGAACGCATAGTCCAAGAGTTAGAGGAAGAATGCCAGCTATGTACCACGGCCACGGAACTGGCGATCGCGGCTAATCAGAACACGATAGCAGCCGCGATACCGGCACCATATCAGCGCTTCGCAAAAATCTTTAGCGAAGAAGCGTCTCACCGATTCCCTCCTTCACGACCATGGGACCACGCTATCGAGTTCAAACAAGGTACACCAGCGACCATCGACTGCAAAGTGTACCCTATGACGCAAGAAGAAGACAAACATCTCAAAATATGGCTTGAAGAGCAGCTCAAGATGGGATACATACGTCCCTCTAAATCACCTTACGCATCGTCATTCTTCTTCATCAAGAAGAAAGATGGGAAACTACGTCTGGTTCAAGATTACCAAAAGATCAACACGTGCACTATCCGCAATCAATATCCGCTACCACTCATATCGGAACTCATCAACGATTTGGGGAACGGCCACATATACACCAAACTTGACGTCAGATGGGGGTACAACAACATCCGTGTCAAGCCCGGAGATGAACCTAAAGCAGCCTTTAAAATGCGGTACGGACTCTTCGAACCTTTGGTGATGTACTTCGGACTCACTAACTCGCCGGCCACTTTCCAAACGATGATGAACGAGATTCTGGGGCCCACTATCGCAAAACACGAGAAAAGGGGCACCATAATACGGGTATATATGGACGACATCGGTATAGCGACCCACGAGGGTGCCGGACTTCAAGCGCACATTGATGCAGTCTGCGACATCCTTCAAGTAGCAATGGATCACGACCTGTACTTTAAACCGGAGAAGTGTCTTTTCCACCAACCGCGAATGGATTACCTGGGGGTAATCCTTGAAAAGGGGGTAACACGTATGGACCCGGTAAAAATTTCGGGCATCAAGGACTGGCCGCGCCCAACAAAGGTCAAAGACGTCCGTTCGTTCCTAGGCTTCTGTAATTTTTACCATCTCTTCATTCGTGGTTTTGCCACACACACGCGAGCACTTAACAAACTCACACGAAAGGACACAGAATGGCAATGGGGTACAGAGGAGGAACGCGCGTTCCAAAAGCTCAAGTCGCTTGTCACCCAAGAGCCAGTATTGGCACACCCTTGCCTTACGGACCAGTTCGAACTCGAAGTAGACGCATCGGGCTTCGCAGTCGGAGGCGTGCTATTGCAGAAGAAGAAGGACGGAAAGCGACACCCGATCGGATACTACTTGGCGACACTCAACGAAGCAGAACGTAACTACGACATATACGACCTAGAACTGCTCGCAATCGTCAAAGCACTCAGACACTGGAGGCCACTACTAGCAGGGTCGCCACACAAGATTAAGATCTTTTTGGACCACCTCAACCTTACACACTGGAGGTCAGCACAAAAGATAAGTCGACGCGTAGCCCGGGAAGTATTGGAACTTATGGAATACGACTTTGAGATCCATCACATCAAAGGAACCAGCAACGGACGTGCAGATGCACTATCCCAAAGACCCGACTACGACCAAGGAGAAAGAGATAACGAAGGTATAGTGGTACTCCCTGACAAGGTGTTCGCACGAACCACCATCACCCAACTCCCCGAAACACGCATACAGAACGAAGAACATCTGCGCCCATGGGTAGATCCCCACCAACTCAAGAAGTTCGACGGAGTATGGTACCGACAGGG
Source organism: Lactarius sanguifluus (assembly GCA_021527775.1). NCBI lineage: Eukaryota > Fungi > Basidiomycota > Agaricomycetes > Russulales > Russulaceae > Lactarius > Lactarius sanguifluus. The sequence goes on along the minus strand of JAKEYF010000155.1, from coordinate 58,065 downwards.
AGCGAGTGTCATCACTGGAGGAACAGACGACATCCGTACGATCATACGAAACCACCACGACACCCCTACGTATGGACACCCCGGAATCAAGAGAACGGCGAGGATCATCGAAAGACACTACTGGTGGCCGAGGATGCTGGAACACGTCACCGAATACGTGAAAGGATGCGCGGAATGTCAACGCCACAAAGTCAACAACCGACCAACAAAAGCACCACTGGCACCCATACTTCCAACACCCGACGCTAAGCCCTTCGAAACCATAGCACTCGACTTCATCACTAAGTTGCCGATTTCACAGGGGTACGACTCAATCCTTACAGTCACAGACCACGACTGCACCAAAGTGTCCATATTCATACCCTGCGTCGAGGAGATAACTGCGGAGGAAACGGCCGCCCTGTACGTCACTCACGTCTTTCGGAGGTTCGGATTACCGGCAAAAATCATCAGCGATTGAGACCCCCAGTTCGCATCCAAGTTCACCCGGGAGTTATGCAAAATTCTAGGCATCTATCAGAACATATCCACAGCGTATCACCCACGCACAGACAGACAATCAGAGCGAACCAATCAGTGGCTGGAGCAGTATCTTAGGTTCTGGACCAACGAGCGGCAAGATAACTGGGCGCACTTCCTACCAATGGCGGAGTTCGCGCATAACAGCTGGCCCCATGAAGCAACCCGAACATCCCCATTTGCACTAATGATGGGATATGACCCACGCGCCGATTGGATGAATAAAACTTCCCCGATACTGGCGGTGAACACGAGGCTCCAACAGTTCCGAGAAGCATGGCAGCACGCTCAGGAACTGATACGAAAAGCCCAATCCATGTGGGTCAAACATCGAGACATGCCCAAATATCAAGAAGGGGACCTAGTATGGTTAGAAGGACGCCACTTACGTACTAACCAGCCGACTGCCAAGCTCGCCGCGCGGAGACACAGGCCTTTTTGGATCATCCAGGTGATGTCCCCTGTCAATTATCGCCTTGAACTTCCCATGCAGTGGAGCATCCATCCAGTCTTCCACACCGATCTTCTCACGCCATATCGAGATACACTCATGCACGGAGAAAACTTTCAGCGCCCTCCACTGGATCTAGTTGACGGACAGGAAGAATATGAAATTGAGCGGATCTTAGACTCGAGGCGCTTCGGAAGGGGACGAAAGCTCCAGTATCTCATAAAGTGGAAGGGATACCCCGACTCGGACAATCAGTGGGTCAACAAGGTGTTTGCGGAAGACGCCATAGCGGAGTATGAAACGACTCATCCCACAGCTATAAAGGCCATCCAAACCAACGCTAAGTCCCCATCGCCTTTTCACCCTGGCATCTTCATACCCACAATGTCTCTTCCCACTCGCACCACTCCCCCCTCTGTCCCTGCCTACGCAGCGGTAGTGTTGGGGAAGTTTGGTTCCAAACTGATCCAAACTCAGTTTGAACCAAACCCAAACTTCCAGTTTGGTTTGGGGTTTGGGATTTTCTGAAAAAAGCTAAATGGTTTGGTTTCCAGTTTGGGGGTCCCAAACTGAGTTCAAACTGTTTCAAACCGATTACATAATAAGCGCCCAACAAGCATTTAATAATCACATTTAAACTCAGTTTGGTTCAAAATTAGTTCAAAATCAGTCCAAAACTGGTTCAAACTCAGTTGAAATCAAGTCTTAAATGGTTTGAGTTTGGTTTAAACTGAACCAAACTCAAACCAAACTGATTTGTAAGCAATTTGACACATTATTTGGGCGCTTAGTGGGCGCTTATTTGGGCGCTTATTTAATCGGTTTGGAACGGTTTGGTTCAGTTTGGAGCAGTTTGAATCAGTTTGGTTCAGTTTGGTTTCAGTTTGGCCAAAATGTAATCAGTTTGGTTTCCAGTTTGGCAAAAATGGCCTCAAACCAAACCAAACCAAACTTCCCCAACACTACGCAGCGGGCAACCTCACCTATGAAGAGATGTGCGACGCCATTGCGCGCATCGAAGTCATCACCGACCTCGACGACCCCTCAGCAGAGCCCACCTACTGGCTCCTCAACAATGAGGGTAACCGGCTCAACGCCATCCCCACCTCGGAGGCCGAAACTAGTCGGATTCGTGACACTCTCGGAGGGCGTACGCTCTCCTCACCTGAACTTGGCCCAGTTCGAGTCGAGTACCAGCTGCAGAAGGTCGAAGACACAGAAGACGAAGATATGGGAGGAGTGGAAGGTAACGGCGGAGACGTGGAGGCTCGAGCAGCTCGACCTAGCCACGAGACGACGGACGATGGGAGCGACAAGGAGAACCGCACGCCTCGAGCTGCGCCGACAGTTCGACGTGATGATGCGCGAGCTGTCTACGACCTCCCCGAACAGCTGAGGGAGTGGTACCCAGCTGAGCACCCGTCCATTATTAACACAACCGACTCTGACCACCCCAACAAAACCCCATACGCCTGTGACACCACGGGTCGACCCCTGTACCGCACTGCCCTTCAGGCAGAAGCTAGCCCCCTCCACACCGCCACGCGCTTGCGCCATCAGCTCGGCGGCATGCACCTCGCCCCCCACGGTTTCCAACACAACCGCGGGGACGATTTCATACACTTTCCTATCACCACACCCCAGGGCCACACCCAGCAGGCCACCTACGTGCAGGTTATCGACGGCCCCGACCCCATCGTTGTGGGGCTCATCGAGGACAGTGACAAGGTGTATACCAAGCCACTGTACGCGGAACCTCATGTACGCGAGCTTGGCAAACCCCACTACGCCCCAGAAGACATGCACGCTCTAGTCAGCGGGCACGCGGGTCAACACCGCCTCGATCGGGCCATCAATGAGCTCAAAGACCGGAGTCTGAAGGTGGAGCTGAAGAGGTACCGTCAGTACCAGCACGAGGCGGAGCGAGTAGAGCAACGCCTGCACTCCTTGGCGCAGTCGCTGGGTGGGGTCCATTCGGAGTTGAAGAGGTGCAAGTATCGGTTGGAGATGGCGGACACTATCGGACGAGTTATGGAGATGCAGGAGGGATGGATGTCGGGCATCGGGCCGATGAGAACGCGACGTGGTCGTCGCAGCTGAAAAGGGGGTGATGTTACGGTCGCAGCGAAGTGGACTCTTACTCACGGGCGATGACTCCCTCCATAAGCAGTAATACGTCATGGACTTCTTATCTCAGTCAGCACGAGTATCACATGCCGATGTGGCGTGTTTCATAGTATAGCTGTAGTAGGGTTCGAGCTACTATCACTATTCGGTAGACAGTTTCGGGAGGAGCTTTAAAGCTACCTCGTATATGTATAAAACGTAGTAGTCGAAGACCCAGGATCGCCATCCTGGTCTTCTTCAATTACCACCTGTCTCCTCATCATCCGCATATCGTTTGCTTGTCTCCCTTGAGCAAGTCGTCTGTCATCAGTCGTATCCAGAGACCAAGACGTCCTGGTATACTCGGAAGTCACATGCCACGATCAAGCGCCGTGTACCCCTGCTGGAGCATCAAGTCACGTGTTATAGTCACGTGACCACAATGAGGAATATTCGCTAAGTCGTGAACGCCCTTTTGTAGTTCAAGTTGGACTAAACGCCTGTGGCGGCGTTACACCGCGTGCACCCCCCTTCCACGCGAATGGGGAAGGGCCGGGGGTCGCGTGCCCTTGCGTGCACCCTTCCCATGCGTACAGGGCGGCGTACCCACGTACAACACCTTCCGCGCGAATGGGGAAGGGCTGGGTGTGGCATACCCTCGCGTACCCCCTTCCCACACATATGGGGCGTACAACACCCTTCCGTGCGAATGGGGAAGGGTGGGGCCAGGGGTGGCATGCCCTCACATTCCCCGCACGTACGTGGCAGCGCGGCCAAGGGGGAAGGGGAAGGGGATGCGGGCGATGCGGAGAGGTGGTGTAGCGGTGCGACTGCCGCGCTATGCCAAGTCAAGTGTAGAATAGAGGTGAACTGTAAGGTGTACACACTCAACTTAGCGCGGAGACAAGTCACGCGCTATACGTACAGTCACAGCGGAGAACGCAGAACTTATGGGTCTTTTACAAGACTCTAACTGCAAGGTATCACGCTGTGGCACGCTGAGTGGAGAACCAAGAGGACAAGTTCAGATAGAGCAGAGTAAGGAAGTACAAATGGATACACACCTGAGTGGAGAACCAAGAGGACAAGTTGGTTCCACTCAGGACGCTACAGGGGAGTTTATATACACTACTGCAGCTGAGTGTGAACTGAGTCTGAACACTGTTACTAAGTGTATAGTAAGACTCCATGACTCAGGAGCTGACGCGTTGTGTCTATTAATAGCGCTATCTATTGTGCTGACTGATGCACTTGTCATAGCACTTACAAGCGGCTCCACACCTGAAAAGGGGGTGATGTTGCAATCGGACTCATCAGTATGGACTGCGGACTTGTGGGGTTCTGACTACCCTAGTATTAGTCAGGGACAGTCGTCTCAGTCAGCTTCGTCATGGTTATCACATGTTATACAGTACGGACTTGACTCATACCTAGGACAGTCGTAGTAGGGTTTGAGCTATTATGGCTACTGGGTATCTTACGTTCAGGAGGAGCTTCAAAGCTCCTCGTCAATTGTATATCTAGTGGGTAGTGCGAAGACCGAGCTTCTCAGCTTGGTCTTCTTGAATCCTTATCCGACTCTTGTCCCTTCTCTCCTTGTTTGCCTCCTTCTTTCCCTCAGTCTACTATCGCGTCTGGCCTTGGTAAGGCAGATCGCCCAGCAACATGTACGCCTGGTGGACTTCACCCCAGTGCCTGTAGCAGTCACGTTCCTCCTGAGGACGTGTACTTATATTTGCTAAGTTGATCCTCATAAAACTCAGCCACTCTGTCATCGCTCAAGTCGAGCACCGTTAGGATGGGCCTAATGCAACAGAATGCCATGGAAGTAGCGCAGGCTTCGCTCCTCGGGCTGACGAAATGCCAACGCCAAGACATCATTTCGGCGATGCTCATGGAGGGAGAAGTCAAAGACCTGGAGGAAGGAGAAGAAGTTAATGCCATTGAGAGCACAATGGCCACGGCACTTACCATCAACATCCCGGTGCACAGAAGAGACACGGAAGAAACAGTCTCGACACTTCTCGACTCTGGCACGAGCGAGAACTTCATTGATTACCATGTCATAGGACGACTGAAGCTCGACATGGAAAAGGTAGAAGCAAGAGAAGTCAGAAATGTGGATGGCACAGTCAATCAGGGAGGTGGACTTAACAAGAAGTGTACTTTAACATACTCCAACAGTGACCAAATTTCATCAATTTTGCTCTATGTGACGAACCTGGGACACACATGACTGATCTTTGGATACCCTTGGTTCCAGACACACAAACCAAAGATTGACTGGGCCCAGGGACGACTAGAAGGGAATCCAATACAACTAACACAAAAAGCAGACAAGATCGCGACCATTGCCCAACAATGGGCAGAAACCGCGGTGTAACGCCACCACAGGCGTTTAGTCTGACTTAGACTGCGAAAGGGCATTCACGACTTAGCGGATATTTCGACGTTGTTCACGTGACCTGGGGCACGTGACTTGGACTGAGGTACACGGCACTTTGCGAGGCACGTGACTTCCGTATATACCAGGACAATCTTCCGAGTCGCTGGATATAATCGATGACAGACGACCTGCTCGAGGGAGACAGGCGAACTTAGGGCAATACGATGAGAGAGGGAGAAGTGGTGATTGAAGAAGACCAGGATGGCGATCCTGAGTCTTCGACGACTACTACTTATACATGTGTGAGGTAGCTTTAAAGCTCCTCCTGAATCCCATACCGAATAGCTAAAGTAGCTCGAACCCTACTACAGCCGTATTATGAAACACACCACATCGGCATGTGATACTCCGTCTGACTGATCCATGAAGTCCATGACACATTACTACTTACTAAGGGAGTCATTGCCCGTTAGTGAGAGTCCACTTCCCGTCAACCGTAACATCACCCCCTTTTCAGCTGCGACGACCGCGTCGCATCCTCATGGGTCCCAGGCCCAACATCCAGCCCTCCTGTGTCTCCGTAACTCGTCCGATTGTGTCCGCCATCTCTAACCGATACTTGCTTCTCTTAAGCTCCGACTGAACCCCTCCCAGCGACTGGGCCAGCGAATGCAGGCGTTGCTCAACCCGCTCCACCTCCTGCTGGTACTGACGGTACCTCTTCAGCTCGGCCTTCAGGCTGCGGTCCTTGAGCTCGTTGATGGCCCGATCGAGGCGGTGTTGGCCCGCGTGTCCGCTAACTAAAGCATGCATGTCTTCCGGGGCGTAGTGTGGTTTGCCATGTTCGCGGACATGGGGCTCGGCGTACAGCGGCTTGGTATAAACCTTGTCGCTGTCTTCGATAAGCCCCACGACGATGGGGTCGGGGCCGTCGATGACCTGCACGTACATGGCCTGTTGCGTGTGGCCCTGGGGTGTGGTAATGGGGAAATGAATGAAGTCCTCCCTGCGGTTGTGTTTGAAACTGTGGGGCATGAGATGCGTGCTGCCAAGCTGGTGGCGCAGGCGCGTGGCGGTGTGGAGAGGGGTGGCCTCCACCTGAAAGGCGGCGCGGTAAAGAGGTTGGCCCGTGGTGTCACAGGCGTAGGGGGTCTCGTCGGGGTGATCAGAATTGGTGGTGGTAATGATGGAGGGGTGCTCAGCTGGGTACCACTCCTTCAGCCGCTCTGGGAGTTCGTAGACAGCTCGCGCATCATCGCGTCGAACTGTCGGCGCAGCTCGAGGCATGCGGTTCTCCTTGTCGCTCCCGTCATCTGTCTCTTCGCGGCTAGGTCGAGTTGCTCGAGCCTCCACATCTCCGCCGTTACCTTCCATTCCTCCCATATCCTCGTCCTCTGATTCTTCGGCTTTTTGTAACTGGTACTCGACTCGTACCGGGCCAGGTCGAGGTGAGGCGAGTGTACGCCCTCCGAGAGTGTCACGAACCCGACTAGTTTCGGCCTCCATGAGGGGGGCGGCGTTGAGCCGGTTGCTGTCGTCGTTGAGGAGCCAATAGGTGGGCTCGGCGTTCGGGTGGTCGAGGTCGAGGATGGGTTCGATGCGTGCAATGGCGTCGCACGTCTCTTGATGGGTGAGGTTGCCCGCTGCATAGGCAGGGACAGAGGGGGTAGTGGAGCGAGTGGGAAGAGACATTGTTGGTATGAGGAGTCCAGGGTGAAGGAATGGTAGGGACTTAGCGTTGATCTGTCTGGCTCTTATAGCCGTTGGGTGAGCCGCTTCGAACTCCGCTATGGCTTCTTCTGCGAAGAGATCCGCCTTGTTGACCCACTGGTTTTCCGAGTCGGGGTATCCCTTCCATTTACGAGGTATTGCAGCTTCCGTCCTCTGCCGAAGCGTCTGGAGTCCATAATTCGCTCGATCTCGTATTCCTCTTGTCCGTCAACCAGATCTGGTAGTGGGCGCTGGAAGTTTTCTCCATGCATGGGTGTATCTCGGTATGGTGTGAGAAGATCGATATGAAACATGGGGTGAATGCTCCACTGCATGGGAAGTTCGAGACAGTAGTTGACGGGTGACATCACCTTTATGATCCGGAAAGGTCCGTGTCTTCGTGCGGCGAGCTTGGCCGTCGGTTGATTGGTGCGGAGATGGCGTCCTTCTAACCATACTAGGTCTCCTTCTTGGTACTTGGGCGTGTTTCGATGTTTGATCCACATGGACTGGGCCTTCCGTATCAGTTCCTGGGCATGCTGCCGTGCTTCTCGGAATTGTTGGAGTCTCGTGTTTACCGCCAGAAGGGGGGACGTTTTATCCATCCAATCGGCGCGGGGGTCGTATCCCATCATCAGCGCGAATGGGGATACTCGGGTTGCCTCGTGGGGCCAGCTATTGTGAGCGAACTCTGCCATTGGTAGAAAGTGCGCCCAGTTGTCTTGTCGTTCGTTAGCCCAGAACCTTAGATATTGTTCCAACCATTGATTGGTTCGTTTGGATTGTCCATCCATGCGCGGGTGATAGGCTGTGGATATGTTCTGATAGATACCTAGGATTTTGCACAATTCCCGGGTGAACTTGGACACGAACCGGGGATCTCAATCGCTAATGATTTTTGCCGGTAATCCAAATCTCCGAAAGACGTGAACGACGTACAACGTGGCTGTTTCTTCTGCTGTTATTTCCTCAACACAGGGGATGAATATGGACGCCTTGGTACAGTCGTGATCTGTGACCGTGAGGATCGAGTCATACCCTTGTGATAACGGCAGTTTAGTGATGAAGTCAAGGGCTATGACTTCGAAGGGCTTAGCGTCGGGTATCGGGGTTATTGGCGCGAGCGGTGCTCTGGTTGGCCGGTTGTTGACTTTGTGGCGCTGGCATTCCGCGCATCCCTTGACGTATTCGGTGACGTGTTCCAGCATCCTCGGCCACCAGTAGTGTCTTTCAATGATCCTCGTGGTCCTCTTGATGCCTGGGTGTCCGTACGTGGGGGTGTCGTGGTGGTTTCGTATAATCGTACGGATGTCGTCGGTCCCTCTGGTGATGACCCTTGCACCCTGTTGGTACCATACTCCGTCGAATTTCTTGAGCTGGTGGGAGTCTACCCACGGGCGTAGCTGTTCCTCGTCTTGCATGTGGGATTCGGGGCGTTGGGCGATCATGGTTCTCGCGAATACTTTGTCAGGTAGCACTATCACTCCTTCGTTATCTCGTTCTCCTTGGTCATAGTCAGGCCTTCAGGATAGGGCGTCCGCACGTCCATTGTTGGTCCCTTTGATGTGGTGGATCTCAATGTCATATTCCATGAGTTCAAGTACTTCTCGGGCTACGCGTCGACTTATCTTTTGTGGCGACTTCCAGTGAGTGAGGTTTAGGTGGTCCGAAAAGATCTTGATCTTGTGTGGTGATCCGGCTAATAGTGGTCTCCAGTGTCGGAGGGCTTTGACGATTGCCAGTAGCTCTAGGTCGTATATATCGTAGTTGCGTTCGGCTTCGTTGAGGGTAGCTGAATAGTAGCCGATGGGATGTCGCTTTCCGTCTTTCTTCTTTTGTAATAGCACTGCTCCTACTGCAAAGCCGGACGCGTCTACTTCGAGCTCAAATTGATCAGTGAGGCTGGGGTGTGCGAGTACTGGTTCTTGGGTGACCAGTGCCTTGAGTTTCTGAAACGCTCGTTCCTCTTCTGTACCCCATTGCCATTCAGTGTCTTTTCATGTGAGTTTGTTGAGTGCTCGTGCGTGCGTGGCAAAACCGCGAATGAAGAGGCGGTAAAAATTGCAGAACCCCAGAAAAGAATGGACGTCTCTGACCTTTGTCGGGCGTGGCCAGTCTTTGATGCCCGAAATTTTTACCGGGTCCATACGTGTTACCCCCTTTTCAAGGATTACCCCCAGGTAATCCATTCGCGGTGAATGGAAGAGGCATTTCTCCGGTTTGAAGTAGAGGTCATGGTCTAGCGCTACCTGAAGCACATCGCAAACTGCGTTGATGTGTGCTTGGAGACCTGCGTTTTCGTGAGTGGCTATTCCTATGTCGTCCATGTATATGCGTATGATGGTACCCAGTAGCTCGTGTTTGGCGATAGTGGGTCCCAGTATTTCGTTCATCATTGTTTGGAACGTTGCCGGTGAATTTGTGAGTCCGAAGTACATTACGAGTGGTTCGAAGAGCCCATACCGTGTTTTAAAGGCTGCTTTTGGCTCGTCTCCCGGTTTGACGCATATGTTATTGTACCCCCAGCGAACGTCAAGTTTAGTGTAAATATGGCCGTTTCCCAGGTCGTTGATGAGTTCTGATATGAGGGGTAAGGGGTACTGATTCCAGATGGTGCACGCGTTGATCTTTCAGTAGTCTTGAACTGGTCGTAGTTTCCCGTCCTTTTTCTTTATGAAGAAGAATGACAAGGCGTAAGGTGACTTGGACGGGCGAATGTATCCCATTTTGAGTTGTTCTTCAAGCCATATTTTGAGTTGGGCATCCTCCTCTTGAGTCATAGGGTAGACCTTGCAATCGATCGTCGCTGGCGTGCCTTCTTTAAATTCGATTGCGTGGTCCCATGGTCGAGAAGGAGGGAATCGATGAGATGCTTCTTCACTGAATATTTTCGCGAAGCGTTGATATGACGCGGGGATTGTAACTGCTTTCATACCCTGGTGAGCAGCTATCGCGAGTTTGGTGGCAGTGGTACGTAGCTGGCATTCTGCCTCTAGTTCTTGGACTATATCCTCACGTTCCTCTTTGGTGATTATCCTGTTGAGGTGAGCTTCGTTTTGTGTTCCTATGTAGAGTTTGAAAGTCCGGTTGGGTCCGGTTTTTTGCCCAATTTGGCAGCAACTGGACCGAGACCAGTTGGTCCTCCGGCCTGAATTTTGCAACTGCAACTGCAACTGCGGCCAACCGGTTTTTACCGGTTGCTTCATTATTTTCAATCCCTCTCAACCGGTTGTAACCCAACCCGGTTGCAGTCAGTTGTAGTCGGTTTTGACCGGTTTCAACCGGGGCACCAGGCGACGCAGCCCGCAGCGGCCGCGTGTAATTGGTACAGTATGATCATAGCAAAATGTAACTACTACACAATGTAACTACTTCTAATAATGCCGCATCCGAGTCCCCCCCACCGCCATCGTCACGTTACTGTTATCGTCGCGTCTGGTCCTCGGCTGCCCGTTGTGCATCGCGTCGTGTGTGTCATGTGTTGCGTCGTGTGTCGTGTGTTGCATCGTGTGCCATGTGGCTTGTGTCGCTGTTGTCACCATCGTCGTGGTGGTGGTCGTGGTGGTGGTCGTGGTGGTGGTCGTGGTGGTGGTCGTTGTTGTTCGGTGTTGCCTCGGTCTTCGCCTCGCCGTCACCATTGTTGGGTTGGAGGCGGTGCGCATTGTACCTCGCCTTTGTGGCCCAGGCGAGATCGGACTTGAGGTGCCAGTGGTGGGGCAGTGGCGGTGTCGGTTGGCGGCTTGATCGGCTCATCGGCGAAGTCTTGATGTCGTCGTTGATGTCGTCGTTGGTAAAAGGCACTCAGCCGTCACAGCTAAGTCACAGTTCCCTAAAGTGTGAGTACGCGTGAGTAACGAATGGCCCGGGTACTGCCGGTTTGTTCGCTGCACGTGCACTATCAACGTGCTGTGCTATCTTGCTATCTATCAGCATCAACAACGACCGACCATGACCACGCCTCCCCGATGCAGCCCTGAGCTGCACGCACTACTGACAGCCACCAGGGCCCTGCCAATGCAGTGGCCCCAACCCCGATGATGGCGGCAACAGCGGCGACGGCAACCACGACACCACGACAAGGCGGCGTCGACTACCGCAACGCCTGGGCGACAGTCGACAGCAAGGCGGCAACAAGAACCAAGGTGGCGGTGTCAACAGCAATGGCAACGACAACAGCAAGACCGATGACAACAATGACCAAGACAGCGATGACAATGACCAAGACGGTGACGACAACGACCAAGACGGCGACGGCGACGGCTATGACCACGACTATGACTACGTGACACGACGACAACGGGCAATCATTCTCATAGTTATTAGCTTAGTATAGTAGTAGTCATGTTTTTGTACTGTATATTAGAAGTCCAAATAAAATACTCATTCTACCTATAATACCGGGTTGCAACCGGTCGTAGTCGGTCGCAACCGGTCGGAGAACGCAACATAATCACAGCGACTGCAACCGCACATTTCTGTGCCGGGCCCCAACTGCAACTAAAAGTCCGGTTGTTTCCGGTTGCAGTCCGGTCTGGTTCCGGTTTTTTCCAGTTTGAGCAACTGGACCTTCAAAGACTATTCCTATGCTTGCTATCATGGTGCGGCCCTCCTCTGGATTGATGGATCGGATGACTATTGGGAGTGCGTCTTCATGGATCGTGGCGTGGGTCCAGCTGATGGTAGGTTCGTATGTGGCTAGCCATGGATATCCTAGTACAAGGTCTTCATTTCCTATATCCGTGACAAGGAACCTCATGGTTCTGTGATTTCCTTTCGTTTATACGTCCAAGTCTATGAAGTGCGTGATGGACCCAGCTTTATTTTCTGTGTTGTCAATGTTCCATATCTTTTTGGGGTGCTCCAAGGCCTGCAGCCCTAGCCCCATGCGTTTGGCGAACGCGGGTCTTATGAAATTGTCGGTGGCTCCCGAGTCGACGAGCCCTTTTATGTCGGCCATTGAGTAACTTGTTCGAATTGAGACTGGAATTCTAAGCGAACGAAAGCGAGTCATGATTACAGAGTTACAATTGATTGCCCTCACCCAGGCCGATGGGTTTAGGCGTCCTGAAAATCTTCCTGATTCCACATATCTTGGAGTATCAGGTCTTTTACTTCGTCACTGGCTCCCCTTACTCCTTCTATCCATTCCTTCGTGACCTGTTGCGGGGTGGACGTGTTTGCTACGCGGGCCATCGGTTGTTCTTGACTATAATAGTCCGTTTCCGCCTTTCGGTTATTGGATGGCTGCCACTGTTGCTGACGTGGCTTTCTAGGTCGGGTGCAGTTTCGTGAGATATGGCCGGGCATGTTACAGTTATAACAGATGACTTCCCACGTGTTTTGACGTTGGCCACCTCCTCTACCTTGTCCAGGGCCTCCCCTCGAAGGGAATGGAGGTCGGGGTTGATACTGTCCTCTGTTTGGATCTCCTACCTCTGCGAGTCGGGCCCGTGAGCGGTCTGCCGACGTGTCCATAGCATTGGGGTCGTATCGTGGAGGGGGGTTGCGTGGTGCGCTCCATGGGCTCCCTCCGAACCTGGGCTGGTTATTGAAACGAGGGGGTGCGTTCCTCGTGGGTGTCGTGATATTGAGCCTTGCCTTGAGGTGAATGTATTGCTTTTGGCGGCGTAAGGCTGCGTCCTTCCATTCGCTGAAGGTTCGCGGTTCGTCCATTTTGTATACTTTGGTGAACAGTTTGCCCGGTAATCCCGCCGTGAACCGGTCGATCGTTTGTTGGTCGTTGAGGTGGTAGTTAGCCTTCCGTGCCAGCTGTTTGAACATGGTGACATACATGTCTATGTCATCTCCGACCATCCTGAACCCTTTGGCTAATGTGGCTTGCGCCTGTTCTTGCTCCAAGGTGTTGGAGAATCGGTCAGCGAATCTGGCCGTAAGTGTGTCCCATAGGTATTCATCGTACCTATCCGTTCCTCCCCGTACTTCGTTGTTCAGCCATTGGAGAAACCCCAGCGTCCAGTTGCTGACCAGGGGTCCTTTGATGTAACCCAGGAACAGCAAACATCTCTTGTAGACGTTGCTCATGATGGGGGCGTCGAAATTGAGGCCCATGTATGCGTGCCATTGGGTGAGGAAGGACTCGTAATCAGCGCAGTCCCCTTTGAATATCGACGGTGGTTCACCTTCGAGTCTCAGCATTGGCCCTCCGCCTGTTCCTCCTCCTGGTGGTCCTCCACCCGGTGGTCCTCCTCCCGGTGGTCCTCCTCCCGGTGGTCCTCCTCCGAAGATACCCCCAAAGTTGCGTCTCGGTGGTCCTCCTCCTCCATTTCCACCTCCTCCCGACGGATCTCCTGGTCCGGATCCCGGTGGAGGGTTACGTCTTCTTGCTGGTGGCAGGTCAGGGATGTCTGGTCCAACTGCCCTGAAGATTGCGGCATCATCGGCGGTCATTCGATGGCCGGTGCTTGGGTTAATGGGTTGGAGGTGTGCCTCGGCTTCCTCAGCTATTCTCCTAATTTCGTCATCAATTGCCGTGTGTCGGAGTTGCTCTGTGATGGTTTCGGTGGCGGTCGCCATCGGGTTTTCTGCGGCAGGGGACAGTACTTGGATTTGCTCGGGTTCAGTTATATGGAGGGACTCAGCTATTTGCACAATGGCTTCCTCCTCTTGTTCCTCACTTTGGCTTTCGTCTTCTCCGCTTGTTTCGGATGGTACGGGTTCCGACGTGCTTGGTTCTTCTTCTGGTTGTCCGTCTATTCATCCGTATTGCTCTCTTGTTGGTAGTCCTCGTGTGTCGATATTGCAGTTGTAGTTTCTTCCTGCGGGTCGTATTGCATCGTATCTGTTGTCGATTGGGTTCCACGTAATCTCTACCCAGCACAGATTTTCAAAATTGAACTCAACTGGTCTGTACCGCGTGGGTCCTGATGCGAAGTCTACAAAATATCCAGTCTCTCCTCTGAATTCTCTCCACCTGGCGGCTCCTAGGAATTGGATGGGTATGTTGCGGTCTCCTCTTCTATCGAGGGAATACGGCCTAAACTGGGTCCAACGATCTCGAGTTGTGAATGCCACGATGAGGGATCCTGGTCTTAATGTAACGCCACCACAGGCGTTTAGTCTGACTTAGACTGCGAAAGGGTGTTCACGACTTAGCGGATATTTCGACGTTGTTCATGTGACCTGGGGCACGTGACTTGGACTGAGGTACACGGCACTTTGCGAGGCACGTGACTTCCATATATACCAGGACAATCTTCCGAGTCACTGGATATAATCGATGACAGACGACCTGCTCGAGGGAGACAGGCGAACTTAGGGCAATACGATGAGAGAGGGAGAAGTGGTGATTGAAGAAGACCAGGATGGCGATCCTGAGTCTTCGACGACTACTACTTATACATGTGCGAGGTAGCTTTAAAGCTCCTCCTGAATCCCGTACCGAATAGCTAAAGTAGCTCGAACCCTACTACAGCTGTATTATGAAACACGCCACATTGGCATGTGATACTCCGTCTGACTGATCCGCGAAGTCCATGACACATTACTACTTACTAAGGGAGTCATTGCCCGTTAGTGAGAGTCCACTTCCCGTCGACCATAACACGCGGCACAAAAGAAAGAAGAAGTCATCCTCCCAGAGGCTTACAAAGAGCATGCCATCGTCTTTTCGGAAGAAGCCGTGAAACGACTCCCACCAGCACAACCCAACGATCATGCAATCCTACTGAAACCCCTACCCTGCAAGATATACCCTTTGAACCCCAACGAACTGGAACAGCTAGACGAATTTCTGCAAGAACATCTCGCAAAAGGCTACATCTGTGAATCAAAGTCACCATATGTGTCATCTTTCTTCTTTAGGAAGAAGAAAGATGGAAACCTACGGCCCGTACAAGTAGTGTTTTCCTAGCCCAGCTCATAGGCCGGAAGCCAGCTGAAGCTGGCAATTCAGAAGATGGACCAGGCTGGGCCGAAGAGGGGCCCGGAGGGGCCCAAAGCTCAGGCTTCAAATTTGGAAGGCCGCTTGCAATGGCCCGTGGCCTGGGCTTCCGTTTTTGGGGCCATCTCTGGGCAGGCTCAACCACTCACTACTCACATCCACAACTACCCAAACTGAGGGTACCTCGAACACCATTTCTCGGATTGATTCACACATATTCTGACAGTGATCCATTTATACTGTACATCTCAACTCAGCTGAGGGTCCCTAGTGATGGCCATGATGGCTGTATTTGAGTACAAAAATCGAAGTTTTTTTTTTTTCCCCAGATAGACCATGTCGCCTCATCTGTCACCCCAACCCACCCGCAAAATTCAGCCCACGGCAAAGTTGTCCATAGAAAACGCAGGCAGTTTGGAACTAACTTCTCATCGCAGGGCTGTTGCATCTGCAACCTCGGCTGTCGCACCCACTCCCTTGTTGCCTGTCTCTGAGTCAACGCCCACAGATTCGGATGTGGGCTCATCAGGCTCGCCACCTGATCCCGTTTCAGCTCGGATGACTAGCAGCCTCGTGCCCAGCCCCTCTCGCGCAATCTACCTGTTGCCAGCAATGACCAAGGCGATGACGGCAATACTACCAATGTTGCCAACGATGCTCCAGCAGCAAAGAAGCTGGACGCTATTCGGGCAGCTTTTTAGTGCAGGGGTCGCATATAGCTGCGACCGGCCCCTATACAGTAGATGACTCGGCTTCATGTAGTTGTAAAATATGTTTACGTTCTTCTCGCCTCGTTTCGGACTCATCTTCTGTAATTCATACAAATCCCACCTCTACCTGTAAGTTAGATAGTAGTGATGTTTCTCTTTCTGGACTTTCTGAAACCACATCTACATCTGCCTCGGAGATGAACAATATTAGTAGTGTTCCTGTTGCTCCACTTTCTTCTGAAGCAGCACCACACGTGATGATTTCTGATGCAGCACTGTCTTCAACTATTATTCCCAAAACAAAAGATAAAAAATCACATTTTCATATTTCTGTGTATTTAAAAGGACGTCATCGTACCTGTAAAAGTAGCAGCAATGGTAGACTCCGGAGCAACTTCGTTGTTCCTGGACAAAAAGTACGCTGACCGCCACAAGATGTTGCAGGTTCCTCTCGAGCATCCCATCACTCTATATAATATAGATGGGACCCTCAATGAAGCCGGTAGTATCACCCATAAAGTTAGACTTACTCTGCAAGTCAGCCCCAGTGAAGATAGTCATGACTTCTTAGTCACTTCACTAGGCCCAGAGAACGTCATTTTGGGACTACCTTGGCTCAGACTACGGAACCCCAACATAAATTGGCAGGAAGGCACAATGCATCTCAACTCCACCGCTGAAATAGCGCAACCAGAGCTTGAGATAGAGGTGACGCGCATTATGGCAAACCGTATGGAACACCGCCGTCTCCTTGTGGAGAAAGTGTTAGACACGGCCCAAGACAAAGTTTTCTGCCTGGCAGGCTTCACATATTCTCAGCAAATCGCAGAGAAAGCTACAGCCGCCAAACCCAAGAAAACCTTCGAAGAAATGGTGCCAAAACACTATAGAGACTTTGCAAAAGTATTCTCTGAGGAAGAATCCCAGAGGCTCCCCGAGCATCAACCATGGGATCATGCCATAGACTTAGAACCAGATGCAATCAAGCACTGGAAGGTCAAGTCGTACCCCATGCCACCAAACGAGCAAACGGAATTAGACAAATTCCTGGAAGAGCACATTTCTAAAGGATACTTGGTCCCATCAAAGTCACCGATGGCCTCACCAGTATTCTTTATAAAGAAGAAAGACGGAAAACTACGTCTAGAGCAGGATTATAGACGGCTTAATAAAATCACCATTAAAAACTGCTATCCACTTCTGCTCGCTGCTGACATTATCAACTGGTTGAAGGGAGCCAATTCAGCCGAATACTTCACAAAGTTCGATGTTAGATGGGGCTATCATAATATTCGAATCTGAGCTGGAGACGAATGGAAGGGTGCTATTGTCACCAACCGTGGGTTGTATGAGCCAAAAGTAATGTACTTCGGCATGACAAACAGCCCCGCCACCTTCCAAGCCCTCATGAACGCCGTATTCACCAATCTCATCGCACAAGGAGAAGTCGCAGTCTACATGGATGATATTCTCATCTATAGTCGAGACTTAGAGCACCACCGTCGCATAGTTCACGAAGTGCTCAAACGCCTCCAAGACTACAACTTATACCTCAAACCAGAGAAATGCGATTTTGAGAAACACGAAATGGAGTATTTAGGGATGATTATCCATCCCGGAGAAGTGCAGATGGACCCTGGCAAGGTCTCTGCAGTAAGGGAGTGGCCTACACCCACGACGCTTAAAGAGGTTAGAGCTTTTGTTGGGTTCGCCAACTTCTATCGTAGATTCATTAAGGATTTCGCAGCTATCGCCTGACCCTTACATGACCTCACAAAGAAGGATACTCCATGGCACTGGCATTCTGAACAGCAGGAAGCCTTTGACAAGCTAAAGGAGCGTTTCGTACAAGAACCTATTCTAAAGGTGTACGACCCAAACCTCCCTACGCGAGTCGAGACTGATGCTTCAGGATTTGCTACTGGCAGGATACTCACTCAAAAGTACCCAGACGGTCTCTGGCATCCAGTTGCGTTCCGCTCAGAGTCAATGAGCAAGGAAGAGCGCAACTACGAGATCTATGATAGAGAAATGCTCGGCTTAATCCGCACCTTAGAGGACTGGAGACATTTCCTCGAAGGCATCTCCTTTGAAGCAATCACTGACCATAAGAATATGGAATGGTGGGCAAGCATGAAAGACTTAAATCGCCGGCAAGCACGCTGGGCATTATATTTAAGCTGCTTCGCCTTCAAAATCACTTACAAGAAAGGAGATTCTATGCAAGCTGATGCACTCAGTCGATTCTCTAGAGACCATGTCAGGGACAATGAGGATAACCGCCAGGTTCAGGTTTTACAACCTAAGCATTTCCTCAATGCCGCCCAAGCACACTTCCGCCCAGAAGTGGACTCCCTAGGCAGTCACATTAAACTCACATCTATTAAAGAAGCCGAAGTCATAGAGGGTCTTAAAAATTTACAAAAGACCGCTCCAAAGGCTCTTACAGACAGAGTTGCGCTGTGGGAAGAAGAAGACGGTTTCGTTTACCATAGAGGAAAGCTCTATGTACCCAACAACCGTGCCCTACGTAGAGACGTGGTAAAGTCATGCCACGATAGCACTACAACAGGACACCCAGGTAAAAACGGAACCATCGAGCTAGTCAGTCACTACTATTGGTGGCCACGCATGGCAGGCTTCATAAGCTCATACGTAGAAGGATGCGATCGATGCCAACAATACCGCAAAGATCTGCACCCCAAAGCTATTATTCAGCCACAAGAAGTACCTGAGGGTCCATGGCAGTTAGTTGGGATCGATTTAATTGGTCCACTGCCTATGTCACGAGGAAAGGATATGATCCTTAATATAGTGGATCACTACACCAAACAGATCCATCTATTTCCTGTGACTTCTCAGATCACGGCTGATGGGGTAGCATCCATCTACTTTGAGCAAGTCTTCCCCTTGCACGGGATCCCTCGCAAAGTCATCAGCGATAGAGGACCCCAGTTTGCTGCAAGAAGCATGCAGGCACTTTATAAGCGACTCAGAATAGACGCAGGTCTTACCACAGCCTATCACCCTCAAGCTAATGGACAAGTGGAGTGCAAAAACCAAGAAGTAGAAGTCTACTTGCGCTTGTTCATTAGCAAAAGACAGGATGATTGGGCAGACCTGCTCCCTACAGTGGAATTTGTAGTCAACAGTAGACTCAACTCAGCCACGGGTCACACACCCTTTGAGCTACTGTACGGCTACACGCCTGACTTCACAATTCCTGCTGGTAGGCCTACTGGTATTCCAATGCTCGATCAACGTCTTCAACACTTAGTTTCCTCCAGAAAGGATGCAGAGGCCACTCTACGCCTAAGCAAATGGCGAATGCAGATGGACGTTGAACAAAGACATAAGCCATACGTCTTCAACGTCAGGGATAAAGTCTGGCTGCAAGCCAAGCAGATAAAGATACATCAGCAGTCATCCAAACTGGGACCCAAACAGTTAGGCCCATTTGAAGTCACTAAAGTCTTAAGTGATGTCGACTACAAGCTTGCACTCCCCCCTGCATTATGGATCCATGATGTATTTCATGTAGACTGCCTCTCTCCTTACAAAGGAAACGAAGTCAACGGGCTTTTGCCACCTCCACCCGAACCCGTCACAGTCGAAGGGGAAGAAGAGTACGAAGTTGACCACATAAGAGACAGTAAACTCTTCGGTCGTACTCTTAAGTACCTCGTTCAATGGAAAGGTTACAGTGAAGGTGAGGATACATGGGAACCTGCTAAGAACCTAGCGCACACCCCGGATAAAGTACAGGAGTTCCACTCCTCTAACCCGGGCGCACCTAGAAAAATAGCTGCTCTCATTTACGCGTCCTTGCCTTGGCAACCTTCTCAGATGTACACAGAGGCCAACGCGGATGTCGACCCTTAAGGAGGGGGGTGATGTCATGGACGCATATTATTTCCCTATTTTTCTGTATTTATTACAGATTTATATTGGGAGATATAAGGGCTGAAGTACAGAGAGATTTCGAGTTAGTCACAAGGGTTGCCACCCATGTGCACGTGATCATGGGACCTAGGTCCCTTATACATATGTTAGTTCTGATTGGTAGATAAGGACGGAAGGTCATGGAAGGCTCTAGAAGGATCTAGAACATGCTTAGTAGTTTACGCTTACTCGCTGTATTAGGTTTTGAACCTTGCGGCCTTTGAACATCCTTGGTCAATGACTGGTGAGGATCGCGTTTTTCCCATTCGATCTTGGCAAGTCCATGATGAGATCAAGGGATATTGATCGAAAAGGTCCTTCTTCGGTTGGTACATCGAATCGGTACAATGGGGCATGCTTTTTCCTTAACCATGGTTTGTTTTGCTGACATAGGGTGCAACCAGGCAATGTATTCGAACACAAACTTACGCAGGCTGGGACCCTCACACTCCTTGTTGATCAGCCTCCAGGTGTTGAGCTGTCCAGGGTGTCCTGTGAGTGGGTGGTCGTGGAACCATTGCAAGATGGTACACTGGAGGTCTGGGTTGTTGGGTATGTGCATCTTGTTCGACGTTCAGTGTTGCACTGATAAAGCATTCCCGCAGGCAGCAGGACGACATTGTCATTTCCATCGTTGCCTTGGGTGTAATCCGGTCTTCGCGACAGTTGGTCAGCAACCATGTTCGCATGCCCTGGGACATGTCGTATGACCAGGTCGTAGTCTGCCAGCTCCAGGTGCCATCGCGCTTGGCGGGTATTGATGCGTTGCGGTTGCTGGAAATACTCGAGGCTTTGATGGTCGGTATGGACTTTGGTCGTATGCAGGGGCTCCGAGTAGGTGATGCTGCCACATCCTTAGAGCTCTGATCACCGTGTACAATTCTCGGTCGTATACACTCCAGTTACGCTCCGCCCTGGTGAGTGTGTGGGACATGAAGGCGACCGGGTGGAGGTGTCCGTCCTCGTCTCGTTGGCTCAACGTCGCTCCGATGGCGTATCCTGATGCATCGGTCTGGACGATGAAAGGTCTGGTATGATCTGCTTGGACGAGTACAGGCTGCTCAGTCACCGCCTTCTTGAGGGCTTCGAAGGCTTTCTGACATTCTTCGGTCCAGTCCCATGGATGGGTCTTGCTGGTGAGTCGGTTAAGTGGTCTGGCTAGCTTCCCAAAGTCCTTGATGAATTTTCGGTAGAAGTTGCAGACCCTGAGGAAGCCTCGGACTTCTTTGACACGGCGTGGTGTCGGCCACTTGGCGATCCCGTCGATTTTGACGGGGTCCATTCGGATCCTCCCCGGCTCAAGGATCATTCCGAGGTACTCAATCCTTCGCTGTTCAAAGTGGCACTTCATCAGGTCTAGGTACAGGTCATGTTCTGCCAGTCATTCCAGTACACGGTGAACATACTGTCGGTGTTGCACGACATCGTCCCCGGTGGCTATAAGTAAGTTGTCCATGTAGATCGTCAGCCACCCTTCGTTGATCTCGTCTCAGAATATCAAGTTCATCATCGCTTGGAATGTCGCAGGTGAGTTTGTAAGTCTGAAATACATTACCCGTGGTTCAAACAGGCCGCGATTGGTCTTGAAGGCTGCCTTCCACGTGTCTTCATCTCGGACTCGCACATTATTGTACCCCCAGCGTATGTCGAATTTCGTGAACAGCGTAGCGTCCTTTACACGGTCAATTAGTTCTGAAATCAAGGGTAAGGGGTATCGATTTTTTATGGTCCACTTATTGAGCTGTCGGTAGTCCTGCACCGGTTGCAGCTTCCCGTTCTTTTTCTTGACGAAGAAGAAGGGACTTGCGTAGGGGGACTTACTCGGTTTGATGTACCCTTTGCTCAGGTGGTCGTCGAGGAACTTTTGCAAGGCTTCCTGTTCGCTGGGTCCTAGCGGGTACGTCTTACAGTCCAGCGTCGCAGGTGCATCTGGCTTTAGTTCGATTGCGTGGTCCCACTCTCGTTTATCAGGAAATCGCCTTGCTGTATCTTCGTGGAAGATTTTTTCATGGTGGTGGTAGTGTGCGGGTACACGTTGTCGCCAGGGTATTTCTGGTTCGTCCTTCTGCGCTCATTCGGCCCACTGCTGCGCCTGAGTAATCTTTCGTAGTTGCATCCAACCTTTTACTTCTTTCCTGTGTTGCCAGATGCGTTGTATTTCTTCTCTTTTTTGTTTGTTCGAAGGTCAGCTCCCGGGGTTCTCAGCTCAACTTGTTCTTTGACGGTGCCTTCTGTCCAGTCGATCGTGGGGTTTCCTGCCGCTAGCCATGGGTATCCTAGGAGGAGGTTGTCTTCTTCAATATTGGCTACGTAGAACCGAAGGACATCTCTTTTTTCCCCGGTTCTTACTTCGAGGTCTGTGTATTCCGTGATTTGTCCTCCCTTGTTGTACGTGTCGTTGGCATTGCGGAGATATCTTGGTTTTGCTAATCGGCTCGTCCCTAGTCAGTGTATGCAGATGAAGTGACTCGAGGCGAAGTTTTTGGTGGCCCCGCAGTCGATGAAGGCTCATACATCGGTCTTTTTGTGTGCGGTGTTCAAGGATACTCGAATTCTAATCGCGTTTATCCTAGGTACAAAAACCTCTCACACAAATGCTGCCTGAACTTCGACTGGTAAGTTCAGGTGTCGGAAAAATCCTGTCCCACTACGTCTTTGAAGACTTCGTCTTGTTCTTCAGCACTCATCGATCGGAGCGCAGCTGCCAGTTCTTTTCTCATCCATTGTTTTGGTTTCTTGGCTTTTGTTGGTGTGTCATCTGCCTCTGTCCTAGCGTCCGCTTCCGTTCTGACCGTGTGTGCCTTGGCTGACTCGTCGTTTTGATGAGGTGTTTGTCAACTCGATTCACCATTCATTCGTTCTGGGAACCTTCAACTGAAGTGGCCCTGTTTTCCGCAACCCCAGCAGCGTCCTTCTCGTCAAAGTTTTTCCTTGTCTTCTTCAGTTCTAGAGGCGCGTATTCGGTCGACATCCATGGCGTCGGGGTCGCATTTCGGTCCTTGCGTGGTGCGGTTGTTGTTGAACTGTCCTTTTTGGTCCCTGCACGTCTTGAAGAAGTCTCTTTTCCACCCTCTGCGTTCTCCTGTAACGGCTTGTATGTTGAGCCAAATTCTGTGTTGTTCTCGGGCAGCCATTACCCTTTCTCGGTATGTTTCTGGCCTGTGGTACTTCATTGCATTGATCATGAGGCTGACTGGTAGCCCATTCACGAAGAGTCTGTGGACCGCTCTGTTGTTTAGGTCGTAATCTGCGCGTGTGACAAGTGCTTCGAATGTTGCTATGTAGTCGTCGAGGGTGCCGTCCTTCATCTTCAAGTTTTGCAGGTCGTTTTCAGCTCTTGTTTGTTTGGCTGTGTCGGTGAACGCTGTCTCGAATCGGTCGACGAAGATCCTCCAAACATGATTTCGATTGACGAGGATTCGACCATCGTCGATTCTCCTGAGCCAGTTGACTTGTTGCCTAACCCAGTCGTAGACCTTTTCTCCTTGGCAGAAGGTGAGCATGAGTCCCGCGCATGCCACTTGGTCTCTCATTTTGGGGTGTTGGTTGTTGATTAGGCAGTACAGTTCCATGGCTTCTTTCCAGGCTCTCGCTTTGGCTCGTGTCCCGTCAAGGACTTCGGGGGCATTTCCTTCAAGTTTTGAGTCCACACGTGGTCCTTGTCCCGGGTTTCCTATTGGTGGTCCTCCACCGCCTCCTGGTGGTCCGCCACTGCCTCTCAGTGGTCCGCCACTGCCTCCTGGTGGTCCATTGCCACTTCCTGGCTGTCTGCTGCTTGGTTGCCCTCCGTTCAGTATATTCCCGCCTGGTGGTGCATTCCCAGAGGATCCGTCTGTTTGTTTCAGGAATGCGTGGTTGGCTGACCACTGCTTTGCATCATTTGTGTAAATGTCTGCGTCGCCATTGTGTACTGTTTACTCGTTTCTTCATCTAGGTCTTCTTCTGCTTCCTTGTCTGGTTCTTCTGGGTATTCTGCAATGTCTTCAGCGACTTCTTCTGCGGTGTGATAGAGTTCTTCCAGGTTTTGGGTGGTGAATGTCGTTCTCTTGTCTTCTTTGTTTCTGTTGAGCTTATATTTTTGATTGGGCAGGGCGTACGCTTCAAGTTTCCTTGTCTCCTTGTTGAACCTTGTCTTGACCCACCAGCCGTCGTAGAAGTCGACCGCGATCTTGAATTTCTTGGTTATAAACCAGTATCCCGTCCACAGTATGGGGTATTCTCCTAGGATGAAAAACTTGACTCCTGCTGGGAGTAGTGTTTGGAAGTCCAGTCTCAAGACTGAAAAAAGACTGAGACTGGACCGGAACCGGACCGACCAGGACCGGAAATTACTAAGACCGATCAAGACCGCTAACCGCGGTCCGGTCTCGGTCTCGGTGCGTTGCCGAAAATCAGTAGACCGATGCAAGACCGGTCAAGACCGGGCTCAACCGGTCTTTTCTCTTTCTCGCACTTTGCTCAAATTATACTCCATAAAATTCACAGTGTTACAGTTTGAGTACTAGTAGCCTACATGATGTATCTATCTACACTAGCTACATAAATCTGTCCGAGATGTTTGAATCATATCGCGTTGTCGTTGTCCGAATCGTCGCTGTCATTGTCTTCGTGGTAGTCGTCTTGTCGTCTTGTCGTTGTCTTAAGGGGATCGTCGTCTTCTTGAAGTGGTCGTCGTCGTCTTGAGATCGTCATCGCCGTCTTGAGACGATTGTCGTCGTCGTCTTGAGGTTGTCATCTTGAGGTGGTTGTCTTCGTCTTGAGGTGGTGGTTGTCGTCTTGAGGTCATGGTCATGGTCGTCGTCTTGAGGCCATCGTCGTCATCTTGAGCTTGAGGTGGTCGTCGTCGTCTTCAAGTCGAGGTGGTCGTCTTCGTCTTGCCGTCGTCGCCTTGCCATCGGCTGTACTGTTGCGGCTGGTTGAGGTATCAGATTGACAAGAAGGACATGACACGGACACGTACTTAACTGCGAGATGAGCGAAGGAAGGATGGGCACAGTCAGTAAGGTGACTAAGACTCCAGGCGCGAACAGAGCTGGCAATCTCCCGGGCCGGGCGAGCACGTTCAAGTTGAAAGCCCGCTTTAGGAAATCGTGATATGGCTTGACTTAGCGTACTCAGGACGGCAACGACAGCATCAACTACCCCACCAACACCACATACCCGAGGTGGCGACAGCGACTCAGCCACAGCGATGGGGGACTGTCCGACGGTGGGATGAAGACGACAAGGCCGGCGACGACTGACAATAGCGACGGCGAGGCTGGCAACACCTTGCCAGTGTCAACTTCAACATCAACACCGAACGACAACGATAACAACTTGGAGGCAACAGACAACGACGATGACGACGACTCGGAGGCAACAGACAACGACGGACTCGAAGGTATCAGACGACAACTCGGCTGCGACAGACAACGCGCGACGACGGCGCAGGGGGGAGTAACGTTGACGACTCGGATGGGGTGGGCATCTTTAATTAGACTACAGTACATTGTTCAGTAATTAGTACTACATGTCCTTGCTATGAGAGTAGGTTATCTTGGCCTACAAGACTGGTCTTTACCAGTCGCAACCAGTCTCAACCTCAACCAGTTGAGACCGGTCTCGCAACCGGAAAAAACCGACATAGACCAGTCTATGTCGGTTCAGTCCGGTTATTTGGGGCCCAGAAAATTCGGAAGACCGGTCTCGGTCTCGGTCCGGGCTCTCGGGTCCAAAAAAACCGGACCGGACCGGACTTTCAAACACTAGCTGGGAGGGATGTCACGGTATCCCTCATCCTCTGTTCGATCACGAACGGAAACTGAAACAGCTCCAGTGTTGTAAGTCTACTCAGGTGTCACGCTTGTCGAGAGCGTCAGTTGATAAATTTGGTAAGCAGTTCTTGTCTCCTCCGCTAGCAGGAGGTCCTTGCTAAGATGCCGGCCTTAGCGTCGCCTTTATCGAATTCGCTTCGGGAGTGTGGGCAGAAGCCGAGATGGGAATACTCTGATACAGACAGGTGAGTAGACTTAGGGTCTACTCGCCATATCACGTCGTGCTTAAATACAGGAAGGCTTTTGCAGAGGTGACATCACCTTGCAAGGCCCTATAGGTAATGGGTTGCTACGAGATCGGGGGTATGTAAGGTGGATAGAGACAATCAGCATGTCGAGAGGCAACGGGGCCAGCCCATGGTAGTATAGTAACTGTAATGACTGTTGTAAAGTAGATACTCGGAAATGGGAGTCATACGGTCGCAATGGATATGAGAAATGAGAGATTATCGTGAGTGAGTCAAAGTGGGCGTGACATTCATCTGTAAATGCAATTAGGTGTTCAGAGTGTTCAGAGCTGTTCGGAGTGTCCTTGAACGGCTCCGAACAGCTCCGAACACCTACTGCAATTACAGATGTTCTGTCTGCCCACCCTCAATTTTTGCCCCATGCTGCCACATGTATCATGCCATGAAGCTGCATGACACCATTTAGTAATGTCCTTTTGTTGCTTTGGCCTTACTTTTTCTGATTGTTTCTTAGTGCTAGAACAGGTCTAGTTTTGCTGGTGCCAGTGTCTTGCCAGCACCACCAATGTCTTTCCCAGTGCCAGTGTCGGACTACTTGCTACCCCCCATCTATTTAGCATGCATGTATTTAACCCCCTGTTTCCTAGCTTTCCCAATCCCAGCCCAGCGCATATGCTACTTCTGCCTCCTTTAGCAACTTGTGTGAACTATGTCGACCACTTCTGATACCAACACCAACATTGTCCAAGGACCACACAAGCGTCAACCAACTGAACATGTCACTGAGAATGGTGATCTGTTGGCCAGGAAGAAAGTAAAAACGACACCTAGGACCAGCATCAATGCCCGAGCTATCCCTGTTGCACCCCAACCTTCCATTGAAGAAATTCCTAATCCCATCCATTGCCCTCAACCCCTGTTGCAGCACACTCATCAAAGTTCTGGGGCCACTGACAGTGGCAACGAAGTGGCCAATACTGCAGGCCCACTTGCACAGTCCACTGATGCCATTGAAATTGACAACCGCACTGGTGATGACAATGATGACAACACTTGGAGTGACAAGCCTGAAGTTGAAGTTGAGGACGATATATCAGAATTGAGTGAGTCTTCATTCATGCCTTGGTTTACACTCTGTTGGATATACTGACACTTCAATAGAACACCTCTCTAAGCACTGGGATGCACCAGTCTACGTATTCTTCAAACCTACACCGACTGTGGAGTACATCAACAACCGTAAAGCACATGTCTTTGAGTGTGCTGCTAGACCTTGCCGCCGTGACACAAGACTCATCCGCTGCTTCCTCTACACAGGTGATACTAGTTCCATCAGCAATCTCCGTCAGCATGCAAAATTCTGCTGGGGAGAAGAAACACTTGCTGCCGCAGATGGAGCGCGCAATGTCAAGACTGCCCATGTGAAGTTCTCAGAAACCACAAGGGCATGAACAGCTGGATTACAGCAGTGTTCAAACGAGTTGGGAAAGGAAAGATGACTTACAGTCACCTGCCAGCACACTAAGATTGAGGCTCGGTATGCTCTCAAGTTTTATTTAATTGTAATACTATCTAATGCCCAAGCCAGGGCCAAGTTTGTATGTTGGGTCTGTGAGAACAAGCGCCCTTTCCAGATAGTCAACGACCAGCGTGTTCCATTGCCTGATGAAGACAGGATGTCCGGATTACTACAGTGTTGTGCCAGTCGGTGACTTCAGGTCACTGGTCACCGACCGTAAATTGTGGGAAAGTCATGGAGAGTTGTCGACTGTCAAACGTTCATGACCTTCTGCGGTGCCCAGAGTCCTTGAATCTATCTGCTTCAAAATTACAACTACTCCTGTATCTAGCACCATCTATACTACTTCTTATGATTCTATGGGGCTATCTGAGTGCCCTCGCATGTTTGACCTCTGTGAAATCTCTGTGTGGCCAACGTGCAACTTTCATTCCTGGGCAGAGGGCTACCACTTCTGCGACCTGCTGGAGCATCTTCTTTTTCTTCGCATAAGTAGCGGTCCCTTGTGAATCACCCCACCAACCTTTTCCCCACCATGGCACCAAGCTGAACTTGTGGGTGGTGGAGGAGTTATTTCCATGACCACCCAGCATACAGTGCCAAGGCCCCAGAGTTGAAGGACAGTAGCAGCAAGGCAAAAGTATGGTGTATGCTGTGTTTTGAGGCTCGAATATTGGATGAAACAGGTCATGGATGATGGCATGGTTATTGCAGGAACTTGGGAGGTGGTGCGCTCAAGATCAGCAATAGAGGATATGGGTGTGCAACTTGATACATCCTTGGACTCGGAATTCATTTCCTGACATTGTGAGGTCCAGTATGGGCTCAAGGACAAACTGATCGTACACGTGGGTGGCTGGTTTCACGCACCTCAACACTTGTCTGTCACCTCTGAGACTGCGAACACCAGCCAAGGATTGTGAGAGATCGAGCACTGACAGAGGTCACCTTGACCAGTCCAATTCATGTCCAGCAAGTAACTCGGACAGGTCTTGCCCATATTCCTTCCATCCCTTGGCCCATCGCTATCGCAGCTGAAGCATTGGGATCAAGGCCTAGTATTACTAATTCCCCCTTTCAGTTTGTGTCGTTGCTATCTGCTGATCCACTGGCATATTCCCATCACATGTACCCACCGTCCTTGCCACCATCCATCAGTGGATCAATTCCGTCAACTCAGGCCCCAAGTCCTGCTCTCTCAGATGCCACAAGTTCTTCTTGGGTGTTCAAGCGGCTCGCTGTTCTGACTCACTTCTTTCACACCAGGCTTCCTTTCCAGGATATGAACCCAGATGGTCACAAGGAGAGCAAGCCATGTTTGAGACCGCAGTTGCACACTTAACAGCCAGTGCTGGTTTACCATTGCGATGGGTTGAAAACCCTGAATGGCTGGCACTATGCGAGCAATTCCTACCAAATGTGAAGAGTCCATCGCGTAAGGTACTGACTCAGCACCTGATTCCTGCAACACTCAAGGGCTTCAAACAGACTGCACGCAAACAATGCTCAGGTTTTGAGGGAACAGTCTTGTATGACGGATGGACAGGTGGTAACCACCATCATTATGTTGTGTTCATGGTAAATTGTAAGGGACAGGCAAGTCTTTTACGCTTCCCATTATGCATGGACTTTCGATTGCTCAGGACTTGGAAATTGGGGACAGAACCATGTCGTCCGTGTTCACGATGCGTCAGGAGAATGCAAGATGGCAGAAAATCTCTTCCCCCGAGCTGGAGAAGGTCCTCAGTGATTTAGAACAAAGCTAGAACATTACGGTTGTGGCCATAACTTCAGATGCTGGAGGTGATGCACTCAAGGGACGTAAAATGGCACACAGAAAGTACCCACACATTGTTGTGCCAGACTGTTTTGGCCATCAGGTACGTTAAGTAAAGCTGTGCCAGTGCTACATTCACTGCTAATTTTATTTTCCCATGCAGATGAACCTTATAGTGGGTGATTTTTTCCAGAGTAACGCAGAGTTTCTTCAACACACCGACAAAGCCACAGAGCTTATTGGCTGGCTTCAAGGCAAGACTTATATCCTTGCCCTACTCCATGAAGTTCAGCAGACAAATTCTCTACGTGTACTTGCTGTCATTCATGTAGCGGTGCGACTGCCGCGCTACGCCAAGTCAAGTATGAAGTAAAAGTGAACCGCGAAGGTGGCACACTCAACCTGATGCGGAGACAAGTCACGCACCAAATGTGCAGTCAGAGTGGAGGGTACAGAACGTGAAGTCTTTATACAAGACAATATCTGCAAGTGATCACACTATGGCACACTGAGTGGAGAACCAAGAGGACAAGTTCAGATAGAGCAGAGTAAGGAAGTACAATGGATACGCACCTGAGTGGAGAACCAAGAGGACAAGTTGGTTCCACTCAGGACGTTACAGGGAGGCTTATATACACTACTACGGCTGAGTATGAACTGAGTCTGAACACTATTACTAAGTGTATAGTAAGACTCCATGACTCAGGAGCTGACGCGTTGTGTCTATTAATAGCGCTATCTATTGTGCTGACTGATGCACTTGTCATAGCGCTTACAAGCGGCTCCACTTTGCTGAGTAAAACCTAATACAGCAAGTAAGCGTAAACTACTAAGCGTGTTCTAGATCCTTCCAGAACCTTCCATCCTTATCTACCAATCAGAACTGTTATGCGTATAAGGGACCTAAGTCCCACGATCACGTGCACATGGGTGGCAAACCCTTGTGACCGACTCAAAGTCTCTGTACTTCAGCCCTTTATATCTTCCTCATATAAATCCGTATAAATACAGAAAAATAAGGAAAATAATACACATCCATGACATCACCCCCCTCCTTAAGGGTCGACGTCCGCGTTGGCCTCTGTGTACATATGAGAAGGTTGCCAAGGCAAGGACGCGTAAATGAGAGCAGCTATTTTTCTAGGTGCGCCCAGGTTGGAGGAGTGGAACTCCTGTACTTTATCCGGGGCATGTGCTAGGTTTTTAGCTGGCTCCCAAGTATCCTCACCTTCACCGTAACCTTTCCAGTGAACTAGGTATTTAAGAGTATGACCGAAGAGTTTGCTATCTCTTATGTGGTCAACTTCGTACTCCTCTTCCCCTTCGACTGTGACAGGTTTGGGTGGAGGTGGCAAAAGCCCATTAACTTTGTTTCCTTTATAAGGGGAGAGGCGGTCTACATGAAATACATCATGGATCCATAATGCAGGGGGGAGTGCAAGCTTGTAGTCGACATCACTTAAGATTTTAGTGACTTCAAATGGGCCCAATTGTTTGGGTCCCAGTTTGGACGACTGCTGATGAATCTTTATCTGCTTGGCTTGCAACCAGACTTTATCCCCAACATTGAAGACATATGACTTTTGTCTTTGTTCAATGTCTGTCTGCATTTTCCGTTTACTTAGGCGTAGAGCGGCCTCTGCATCCTTTCTTGAGGAAACTAAGTGTTGAAGATGTTTATTGAGCGTTGGAATACCCGTGGGCCTACCAGCAGGAATGGTAAAGTCCGGCGTATAGCCGTATAGTAGCTCGAAGGGTGTGTGGCCCGTGGCCGAGTTGAGTCTACTATTGACTACAAATTCCACTGTAGGGAGCAGGTCTGCCCAATCATCCTGTCTTTTGCTAATGAACAGCCGCAAGTAGACTTCTACTTCTTGGTTTTTGCGCTCTACCTGTCCATTTGCTTGAGGGTGATAAGCTGTGGTGAGACCTGCGTCTATTCCGAGTCGCTTATAAAGTGCTCACATGCTCCTTGCTGCAAACTGGGGTCCTCTGTCGCTTATGACTTTGCGAGGGATCCCATGCAAGGGGAAGACTTGTTCGAAGTAGATGGATGCTACCCCATCAGCCGTGATCTGAGAAGTCACAGGAAATAGATGGATCTGTTTGGTATAATGATCCACTATGTTAAGGATCATGTCCTTTCCTCGTGACATTGGCAGTGGACCGATTAGATCGATTCCGACTAGCTGCCATGGACCCTCAGGTACTTCTTGTGGCTGAATAATGGCTTTGGGGTGTAGATCTTTGCGGTAGCGTTGGCATCAATCACATCCTTCTACGTATGAACTAATAAAGCCTGCCATGCGTGGCCACCAGTAGTAGCGACTGACTAGCTCAATGGTTCCATTTTTACCCAGGTGTCCTGTAGTAGTGCTATCGTGGCATGACTTTACCACGTCTCTACGTAGGGCACGGTTGTTGGGTACATAGAGCTTTCCTCTATGGTAAACGAAGCCGTCTTCTTCTTCCCACAGTGCAACTCCGTCTGTAAGAGCTTTAGGAGCGGTCTTTTGTAGATTCTTAAGACCCTCTATGACTTCAGCTTCTTTGATAGACGCGAGTTTAATGTGACTGCCTAGGGAGTCCACTTCTGGGCGGAAGTGTGCTTTGGTGGCATTAAGGAAGTGCTTAGGTTGTAACACCTGAACCTGGCGGTTATCCTCATTGTCCTGTACATGGTCTCTTGAGAAATGACTGAGTGCATCGGCTTGCATAGAGTCTCCTTTCTTGTAAGTGATCTTAAAGGTGAAGCAACTTAAATATAACGCCCAGCGTGCTTGCTGGCGGTTTAAGTCTTTCATGTTTGCCCACCATTCCATGTTCTTATGGTCGGTGATCGCTTCAAAGGAGATGCCTTCGAGGAAATGTCTCCAGTCCTCTAAGGCGCGGATTAAGCCAAGCATTTCTCTGTTGTAGATCTCATAGTTGTGCTCTTCCTTGCTCATTGACTCTGAGCGGAACGCAACTGGATGCCAGAGACCGTCTGGGTACTTTTGAGTAAGTATCCCGCCAGTAGCAAATCCTGAAGCATCAGTCTCGACTCATGTGGGGAGGTTTGGATCATACACCTTTAGGATAGGTTCTTGTATGAAACGCTCCTTTAGCTTGTCAAAGGCTTCCTGCTGTTCAGAATGCCAGTGCCATGGAGTATCCTTCTTCGTGAGGTTGTGTAAAGGTCGGGTGATAGCCGCGAAGTCTTTAATGAACCTACGATAGAAGTTGGCGAACCCGATGAAAGCTCTAACCTCTTTGAGCATCATGGGTGTAGGCCACTCCCTTACTGCAGAGACCTTGTGTCATGATCACATGACATTGCCCATGTACATTTCAGTTTCGGTTCCGGTTTCTCGGTCTCTCGGTTTCAGACTCGACCCGGACTCATGACTCACAGACCACGTGACTGTGCAGTAATGCCAGCAGTGGATCTATTCTTGGATGTATGACTCGAGGTGACTCACAGGGCAGAGGGTTGCCAGCACATAGACTCGCTGGCACTTACGCGTCCTCGTTCCCCACTTATGCGGCTCATAGAAAATGTATAGAAAAATAGCACAAGTCGAGTATAAGTAGAACCATAGTACCAACTTGTAACAGTATTCGAGTCTCTTAAGAATATAGCCCAACTAGCTTGTTCTACAGAGTGAAGAGTCACCACTGTCAAGTTCCCGCGTAGTGGATTAGTAAGCGTCGGTGACCATTCCGGCCCGACTTACTGATCTTCCTTGAAACCCCTCGAGTAACGATCCGGGTGATCGTAACATTAGACTCGAATCTACCCTTGTATTCTCGCGTTCCATCGCGAGACCGTGTCCAGTCGTTACTGCGAGTAGCGACCACTTCCTTGTCTGTGCGGAACAGAGTGCTCTATGCACCATCGCGCGGCGCCGCGATCCTCGCTTTCGGCTTGCCCGGTACGGTCTGCGGACACGTACCATCACCTTGCACTCTCGCACTAGGTTCCAAACATCCGTAAAACCCATCGACACTAGCACAGTCCGAGCACCGTGGCTAGCTTAACCCTCGACATCCCGGACGACAACTCGTGGACACAAGTCACCAGAAGACCTCGCGACGACCTCCCAGCACACGTACTCGGCAACGCATATTGGTTCACATCACGCCTCAACGATACCCACGGCGGGTACAGGTGTCCCCTACCAAACCGGTCGGGCACTCTCAGCGTCGAACTTATCAACAACAGCTGGTATATCCTTGAACAACGAAACAACGAGTGGTACACAAAAACCAACCTCCACATACCCCGCGAGGGCGCACTAGAACTCGGACTTGGCTATTGGGCACTCACAGATCGCGAACATCCGAACTACGTGGACCCCTCGTTCGTCACAGACCCAATCGAAGCCCTCACATACGCATTTCGCCAGTTGACACCGATACACGTCAACGAGACACTCGCCGAACCGGTCAACGAACCAGCCGAAGCACCAGCAGAAACACTCGAAGAACTCACCGCAGCTGTCATCGCAATGTACACGCAACCCACAACCACCATTCCACCAAGCGTGATTACACCACCCCTCATCGTACCCCCTCCCGTCGTACCAATGGCCGCAGCACCCCTTACCGGCGCATTCAAGCCTGCGATACCAACAACATTCACCGGCAATTGTGCAGAAAGCGAACAATTCCTGCGGGAATTCCGCCAATTTCGCCGCAACAACCGAATGCATGAGAGCATTTTGAGCCCGTACTTATGAGTCGGGCTCGCGTGTAGCTTCGTATGTGGCCCCGTCGTAAACGATTGGGTAGATCTGATGGAACGCACGTTGGACACCAACACACAATGAGTCGTCAATCCCATCGCGGAAACTGACGAGGTCCTTTGGACCGACTTTGAGACCGCATTCAAAGCCGCGTGGACCGACACACTTAGTAAACAAAACGCGTACCAGCAACTCACCACGCTCATAATGAGCGGGGACGACATTGATGGGTACATCGCCACATTCGAATGGCTCGCAGTCGTCGCCAAGTGGCACCGTGACGCACTCGGCACGGTAGAGTTCTTTCGTAAAGGACTCACCAACCCCGTCCTCCACGCATGTCTGTTGCGCACCACCATGCCCGAAACCATGACAGAATGGCAGACCGCGGCTTGCGCAGAAGTGCAAAGAGCGCGCACGATGGCCAACTGCCTCACCCCGCGCAGAAACCCCGGGCAACGACCACAACCTACGTTCTACGCCCATACCGCACCAACGCCGACCCCGTCCCTGGACGGCGTCGTACCGATGGAAATTGACGCCACCAGCACCAAACCACGCTACTTAAGCCCAGAAGAATGAGAAAAGTGCCGTCTGGAGAAGAGATGCTTCCGCTGTCGCCGACAGGGCCATATGGCCGACCGTTGCCCCGCGTACCCACCACCGCAAATTAACGTCACCGCGACCACCCCGCCGACGCGACCAGTCACCACGACGTTACCACCCCCGCCGCCATCAATGAGGCAACCATCCGCGCCGGTCTCCTCGGGCTCGATGATCGAGCGCGACAGCAAATCGTCGCGGACATCCTCCTCATGAGCAACTTCGCAGCCAGCGCGGGCGACACCCCGCAAATCAATGCGCTAGAACTCGAGCTCACGCCGTCACCCCATACCTTCGACCTCCCACCGCCGCGGCCAACGCGTAGCCCACGTCGCCCGCATAGTCCAAGCATCGCACAACCGACCCTACCCGTTGTCGAGGACGACAAGAGCCCTATGGGGGGAGTAAAAACCCTCAATGACTCGGTTTTCGCCCCCGTCACAACTCACACATCGCCAAACACACCCGAGCCGACCAAGGCAGAGGACGACTTCGACTTCGAAGCGTTCTACAACAGCTACTTAGACGACAACAGACTAACCGACGTAGAGCGCCATCACCAAGACGTATTCCCGCGCCACGCATTAGAG
This sequence comes from Lactarius sanguifluus, assembly GCA_021527775.1. Lineage (NCBI taxonomy): Eukaryota > Fungi > Basidiomycota > Agaricomycetes > Russulales > Russulaceae > Lactarius > Lactarius sanguifluus. The sequence goes on along the minus strand of JAKEYF010000155.1, from coordinate 23,121 downwards.
ATGCCGCACGACCCCGACGAAGTCACCCCACATCACCGACCCCATCACCGCGCTAACGCAGCGGTCACGCAAACGACCCCCAAGCAAGCAGCAACACCACCCGAACCAGGCCCGACGCCCATAAAGTGGACACGTCGACACAGCATGTGACCACGTCCAACCAATACACCGAAGAAGCAAACTTTGACGCAACGCACTCACGACCTCGCACGCGCTAACGAGCAGATCCAAGATTGGTTAGGCGGAATCATCTATGAACCGCCACCACGCCCAGGTCTACGGTCGCAGCCCGCGCTTAAACCAATCCCCAAAGAGCGCTCGGACCCAGAACTACGCAAGTACAGGTACGATTACCAGTTCGACGAAGACAGAAGAGAAGGATAGTAAAAATGGTTTGGGACGAACCAATCAAGAAAGGGGCGTATGTCATGATCACATGACATTGCCCACGTACGTTTCAGTTTCGGTTCCGGTTTCTCGGTCTCTCGGTTTCAGACTTGACCCAGACTCATGACTCACAGACCACGTGACTGTGCAGTAATGCCAGCAGTGGATCTATTCTTGGATGTATGACTCGAGGTGACTCACAGGGCAGAGGGTTGCCAGCACATAGACTCGCTGGCACTTACGCGTCCTCGTTCCCCACTTACGCGGCTCATAGAAAATGTATAGAAAAATAGCACAAGTCGAGTATAAGTAGAACCGTAGTACCAACTTGTAACAGTATTCGAGTCTCTTAAGAATATAGCCCAACTAGCTTGTTCTACAGAGTGAAGAGTCACCACTGTCAAGTTCCCACGTAGTGGATTAGTAAGCGTCGGTGACCATTCCGGCCCGACTTACTGATCTTCCTTGAAACCCCTCGAGTAACGATCTGGGTGATCGTAACACCTTGCCAGGGTCCATCTGCACTTCTCCGGGACGGATGATCATCCCTAAATACTCCATTTCGCATTTCTCGAAATCACACTTCTCTGGTTTGAGGTATAAGTCGTAGTCTTGGAGACGTCTGAGCACTTCGTGGACTATGCGACGGTGGTGCTCTAAATCTTGACTATAGATGAGGATGTCATCCATATAGACTGCGACTTCTCCTTGTGCGATGAGATCGGTGAATACGGCGTTCATGAGGGCTTGGAAGGTGGCTGGGCTGTTGGTCATACCAAAGTACATCACTTTTGGTTCATACAACCCGCGGTTGGTGACAATAGCACCCTTCCATTTGTCTCCAGCTCGGATTCGAATATTATGGTAGCCCCATCTAACGTCGAACTTTGTGAAGTATTCGGCTCCCTTCAACCTATTAATAATGTCGGCAGTGAGCGGAAGTGGATAGCGGTTTTTAATGGTGATTTTATTAAGCCGCCTATAATCCTGCACAAGACATAACTTCCCGTCTTTTTTCTTTATAAAGAATACTGGTGAGGCCATCGGTGATTTTGATGGTATCCTTTAGAAATGTGCTCTTCCAGGAACTTGTCTAGTTCCATTTGCTCGTTGGGCAACATGGGGTATGACTTGACTTTCCAGTGTTTAACTGCATCTGGTTCTAAGTCTATGGTGTGATCCCATGGTTGATGCTCTGGGAGCCTCTGAGATTCCTCCTCAGAGAATACTTTTGCAAAGTCTCTGTAGTGTTTCGGCACCATTTCTTCGAATGTTTTCTTTGGTTTGGCAGCCATGGCTTTCTCTGCAATCTGCTGAGAGTATGTGAAGCCTGCCAGACAGAAAACTTCGTCTTGGGCTGTGTCTAACACTTTCTCCGCAAGGAGACAGCGACGTTCCATACAGTTCGCCATGATGCGCGTCACCTCTATCTCAAGTTCTGGTTGTGCTTTTTCAGCAGTGGAATTGAGACGCATGGTGCCTTCCTGCCAATCTATGTTGGGGTTCCGTAGTCTGAGCCAGGGTAGTCCCAAAATGACATGCTCTGGGCCGAGTGAAGTGACTAAAAAGTCATGACTGTCTTCACTGGGACTGACTTGTAGAGTAAGTCTGACTTTATGGGTGATACTACCGGCTTCGTTGAGTGTCCCGTCTATGTTATATAGAGTGATAGGATGCTCAAGAGGAACCTGCAACATCTTGTGGCGGTCAGCATACTTTTTGTCTAGGAACAACGAAGTTGCCCCAGAGTCTACCATTGCTCAGGCTGCTACTTTTACAGTACGATGACGTCCTTTTAAATACACAGAAATATGAAAATGTGATTTTTTATCTTTTGTTTCGGGAATAATAGTTGAAGACAGTGCTGCATCAGAAATCATCACGTGCGGTGCTGCTTCGAAAGAAGGTGGAGCAACAGGAACACTACTAGTATTGTTCATCTCCAAGGCAGATGTAGATGTGAGATGTAGATGTGGTTTCAGAAAGTCCAGAAAGAGAAACATCACTACTATCTAACTTACAGGTAGAGGAAGAGATCGTATGAATTACAGAAGATGAGTCCGAAACGAGGTGAGAAGAACGTAAACATATTTTACCAACTACATGAAGCCGAGTCATCTACCGTAGAGGGGCCGGTCGCAGCTATACGCGACCCCTGATCTAAAAAGCCGCCCGAATAGCATCCAGCTGTTCTTGTTGGCTTTTCATCAACTCCAATAACTTAGCTACGTCTACCTGTGGTGTCTTTGCTGGAGTTGTACTTGTTGAAGCGGCTGCTGCCGCGGTATTTGAGGATGATGAAGGTAGGCTAGGGGATTCCGTCGTTGCTGCAGCTTTCGCTTTAGCTGGTTTCCCCATTTTCTTCACTTGACAGACGGTGCTTCGATGTCCAACTCTTTGACAGTGGTTGCACATGTCTCTTTCGTGGTTTCCATCCTTCTTGATGTGCTCGGTTGATCCACAACCGTAGCATTTGCCTTTCATCCACTTCTGGTACTCTGCGACTGATTTGAAGATTTCCCCTTTCTTCTGAGTGCCTTGCTGACACGTTGCGTCTACTTGCATGGCATTAGGGTCCGGGGGGTGTGCGTTGTGAGATGTAGAGGGTTTCCCACTCTTTTCGTTTCTGCGCTGACGTATGTGCAGGTCAATAGTTTGTACCGCTTTTGTCACGATATGCGAAGTGGACCCTCACTATACGGCGATGACTCCTGTAGTAAGCAGTAATGTGTCATGGACCTAGTATCAGTCAGCGTAGTACAGTATCACATGCCAGTAAGGCATGACTCATTCCTAGGATAGCGATAGTAGGGTTCGAGCTATTATCGCTAGTCGTAGTATGGATTTGGGAGGAGCTTGAAAGCGTCCTCATACATGTATAAATAGTGGAACGCAAAGACCAAGATACGCCATCTTGGTCTTCTTTGAATCACCACTTTCTATTCTCTTCGTCTGCATTCGAGTTCGCTTGTCTCTCTCCGAGCAAGTCGTCTTCACCGATATACGCCCAGTGACTCGTCGACGTCCTGGTGCCCTCCGTGTCACATGCCTCGATAAGCGCCGTGTACCCATGGGAATAGTCACGTGATTAGTGACTCGACATTTCGCTAAGTCGTGAACGCCCTTTCGTCGTCCAAGTCGGACTAACGCTCGTGGTGGCGTTACATTAAGACCAAGATCCCTCACCGTGGCGTTCACAACTCGAGATCAGTGGACCAACTTCCAGACCTACTCCCTCGAACGTAGGGGAGACCGAAACGTACCAGTACAATTCCTAGGAGCAGCTCGGTGGAGAGAGTACCACGGAGACACCGGCTATTTCGTCGACTTCGCATCAGGACCAACCCGGTATAGACCAGTTGAGTTCAATTTCGAACACGTCTGTTGGACCGAAATTACGTGGAACCCGATCGACAATAGGTGGGATATAGTATGCCCAGCAGGAAGGCTCTACAACTGCGATATCGACGCACGCAATTTACCCACAAGAGAACAGTGGGGACGTATAGACGGACAACCAGAAGAAGAACCAAGTACTTCGGAACCAAGGACACCGGCTCCCTCCGAAACTAGCGAAGGAAGCGAACACACGGACGAGGAGGAAGACTCCGAAGTAGAAGAGATAACCAGACTAGCTGAGTCCCTTCCAGTACCACAACCCGAAATCATCCGAGTTAACCCACCAGCCGAAATGGCAACCGCCACCGAAACCATCACCAACGAGGCAGTGGAGGAAGAGATCCGCAGAACCCGAGAAGAAGCCAAGCAACTCCTACTTCCCATACATCCAGCAACAGGACATCGCATGACAGCGGACGATGCGGCAATATTTCGAGCCATAGGACCCGATCAACCCGATCCACCAGGCGACAACCCGCCACCGGGAGGAGGAGGACGACCGCCAAGACGCCCGCGCGGAAGGTTCCCAGGAGGATTCGGAGAAGGACCACCCGGAGGAGGAGGACCACCCAGAGGAGGAATACCGGGAGGGGCAGTAGCACCGGGAGCACCCACGCCTCAACTCGAAGGTGAACCGCCGACCATATTTAAAGGAGATCGGACTGACTACGAATCTTTCCTCACACAATGGCACGCATATTGGGGACTCAACTTCGATGCGCCGAGCATGTGCAACGTATACAAAAGGTGCCTCCTATTCTTGGGGTACATCAAAGGAGCATCCGTTGCAAACTGGACGCTTGGCTTCCTGCAATGGCTCAATACCGAAGTACGCCAGGGAAGAGACCGATATGATGAGTACCTTTGGGATACACTGGCAGCAGGGTTCGCAGACAGATTCTCGAACACACTGGAACAAGAACAAGCCCAAGCGGAACTGGCAAAGGGATTCAGGATGACGGGTGACGATATTGACTCGTACGTCACCAACTTCGAACAGCTATGTCAGAAAGCTGATTACCGTCTCAATGATCAACAAACCATCGACCGTTTCACGGCCGGACTTCCGAGCAAGCTGTTTACAAAGGTCTACGAACTTGATGGACCTACCACTTTCACCGAGTGGAAGGACGCGGCGCTCAGACGCCAGAAGCAATATATTCACCTTCGCGCTCGCTTGGGGATGTCCGCACCAGCAAGAGGGCCTCCGAGAGGACCGCCACAGCGCTTCAACCCACCTCCGCGTTTTGGAGGATCACCCTGGAACGGACCTCGTAATCCGTCCCCACGCTACGACCCAAATGCAATGGATACGTCGGCGGATCGATCCCGTGCACGCCTCACAGAGGTGGGAGACCCCAACCGCAACACGTATCAACGACCGCCATTCCCATCTCGTGCGGGACTGGGAAACGCCCCTCGCAGGGATATGAGGGAAGTCGTCTGTTACAATTGTAGCGGACTCGGACACATCTCACGCAATTGTACACGCCCCAGGAAGCCGAGGCCACAGCAGCAACAATGGCGCCCTGCAAGCAACAGCCGGAGCATGGAAACGGACTACTACAGTCAAGAAACCCACGCTCAAGTTGCAAGCGTGACGGAACCACAGCAAACGGCCAGTAGCTGGCTTGAAGGGGTTAGAGGGGCAAGTGACGAGGTAAAAGACCTCATATTACAAGACCTCTGGGAGAAAGGGGATTTTCGGGACGCCTAAACCCATCGGCCTGGGTGAGGGCAACAAATTGTAACTCTGTAATCATGACTCGCTTTCGGTCTCTTAGAATTCCAGTCTCGATTCGCACCAGTTACTCAATGGCCGACATAAAAGGGCTCGTGGACTCCGGAGCCACCGACAACTTCATAAGACCTGCGTTCGCTAAACGAATGGGGCTGGGCCTTCAAACGTTGGAGCGCCCAAAGAAAATATGGAATATAGACAACACAGAAAACAAAGCTGGGTCTATCACTCACTTCGTGGACTTAGACGTACAGACCAAAGGAATTCACAGAACTATCCGATTTCTCGTCACTGATATCGGAAACGAAGACTTAGTACTGGGATACCCCTGGCTCGCCACTTATGAACCCACTATCAGTTGGACCCACGCCACCATTCACGAAGATGCACTCCCCATAGTCATTCGATCCATCAACCCTTCCGAGCCCTGTACGGTTATTGCAGGAGCAACCACCAACGACGAGGTCACAATCAGACGAACCTTCACCGACGGTGAAAAGGAGGGTATAGTTCAAGAACTGGAAGACGAATGCCAGCTACGTACTACCGCCACTGAACTTGCCATAGCCACTAAGCAAAACACAGTGGCCGCGGTAATCCCCGCTCCTTACCGACGCTTCGCCAAAATATTTAGCGAAGAAGCGTCTCACCGATTCCCACCGTCTAGACCATGGGATCATGCTATTGACTTCAAACCCGGTACCCCAGCAACGATCGACTGTAAAGTCTACCCTATGATGCAGGACGAAGACGCCCAGCTGAAAAAGTGGCTTGACGAACAATTAAAGATGGGATACATCCGTCCCTCCAAGTCGCCCTACGCATCGTCGTTCTTCTTTATCAAGAAGAAAGACGGAAAACTACGCCCCGTCCAGGACTACAGAAAAGTCAATGCCTGTACGATCCACAACCAATACCCACTCCCACTTATGTCAGAACTCATCAATGACTTGGGTAACGGTCACATCTACACCAAATTGGATGTCTGATGGGGATACAACAACATACACATTAAACCAGGGGATGAGCCAAAAGCGGCCTTTAAAACGCGGTATGGGCTCTTCGAACCACTCGTGATGTATTTTGGACTCACAAATTCACCGGCAACGTTCCAAACCATGATGAACGAAATATTGGGACCCACCATTGCCACGCATGAACTCTTGGGCACCATCATACGAGTCTACATGGACGACATAGGCATAGCCACTCACGAAAACGCGGGTTTGCAAGCACACATCAACGCAGTTAGCGACGTACTCCAAGTAGCGATGGACCATGACCTCTATTTCAAGCCAGAGAAATGCCTATTCCACTCACCGCGAATGGATTACCTGGGGGTAATCCTTGAAAAGGGGGTAACTCGTATGGACCCAGTAAAAATTTCGGGCATCAAAGACTGGCCACGCCCAACGAAGGTCAGAGACGTTCACTCCTTCCTCGGCTTCTGTAATTTTTACCGCCTCTTCATTCGCGGTTTCGCCACACACGCCCGAGCCCTCAACAAGCTCACGAGGAAAGACGCTGAATGGCAATGGGGTACAGACGAAGAACGAGCGTTTCAGAAACTTAAAACACTTGTCACCGAGGAACCAGTACTCGCACACCCCTGCCTCACTGACCAATTCGAACTCGAAGTAGACGCATCGGGCTTCGCGGTAGGAGCAGTACTGCTGCAGAAGAAGAGGGATGGAAAACGACACCCGGTAGGATACTACTCTGCCACCCTCAATGAGGCCGAGCGCAATTACGACATATACGACCTGGAACTCCTGGCGATCGTCAAAGCCCTAAGACACTGGAGACCCCTACTTGCGGGATCGCCGCACAAGATCAAAATCTTCTCGGATCACCTCAACCTCACGCACTGGAGGTCTGCTCAGAAGATAAGTCGACGAGTGGCCAGAGAAGTGTTAGAACTAATGGAGTATGACTTCGAGATTCATCATATCAAAGGAGCCAACAACGGACGAGCCGACGCTCTATCTCGACGGCCAGACTATAACCGAGGAGACCAGGACAACGATGGAGTAGTAGTCCTTCCAGACAAAGTCTTCGCAAGAGCCACGCTCACCCAAATACCCGAAGACCACGCCCAAAATGAACCACAAATACTCCCATGGGTGGACGCACATCAACTCAAGAAATTCGACGGGGTATGGTACAAGCAAGGAGCACGGGTGATAACAGGCGAAACATCACTATGGCGCACGATCATCAGTAACCACCACGACCCCCCAGTTTACGGACACCCGGGAATCAAGAGAACGTTTAGGATTATCGAGCGACACTATTGGTGGCCGCACATGTTGGAACACATCACAGAGTACGTGAAAGGATGCGCAGAATGCCAAAGGCACAAGGTTAACAACCGACCCACACGAGCGCCATTGGTACCCATCACGCCGATCCCCGATGCTAAGCCTTTCGAAGTAATAGCACTGGACTTTATCACTAAGCTCCCCGTATCTGAAGGGCATGACTCAATACTCATGGTAACGGACCACGACTGCACTAAGGCGTCCATCTTTATCCCCTGTGTCGAAGAGATCACGGCGGAGGAAACCGCAGCCCTGTACGTAACCCATGTCTTCAGACGATTCGGACTACCGGCAAAGATCATTAGTGACCGGGATCCACGCTTCGCATCAAAATTCACCCGCGAACTATGCCGCATACTCGGGATCTACCAGAACATATCTACGGCGTATCATCCACGAACTGACGGGCAATCGGAACGGACCAATCAATGGTTGGAACAGTATCTTAGATTCTGGGCCAACGAGCGTCAAGATAACTGGGCACATTTCTTACCATTGGCAGAATTCGCGCACAACAGCTGGCCACACGAGGCGACACGGAAGTCCCCATTCTCACTCATGATGGGATACGACCCGTGTGCTGATTGGATGGATAAGCAATCCCCCATCCCACAGGTGAACACGAGACTTCAACAATTCCGAGAAGCACGGAAGGAAGCCCAACACCTGATCAAAAAGGCACAATCTCTGTGGGTTAAACACCGAAGCACGCCCCAGTATCGGGAAGGAGACCAAGTATGGTTAGAAGGACGCCACTTACGTACCAACCAACCAACCGCAAAACTCGCGGCACGACGGCATGGACCCTTCAGGATCAGTAAGGTACTATCGCCCGTCAATTACCAGCTGGAACTTCCCATGCAGTGGAGAATCCACCCAGTGTTTCACATTGACCTGCTCACACCTTATCGCGAAACGCCCATGCACGGGGAAAACTTCACACGCCCGCCACCAGATCTGGTAGAGGGAGAAGAGGAATACGAAATTGAAAGCATTCTAGACACTCGGCTGTTCGGCAGGAGCAAGAAACGGCAATACCTCGTGAAATGGAAGGGCTATCCGGACTTGGACAATCAGTGGGTCAACAAAGAAGACCTCTCAGCTGACGAAGCCTTGGCGGAGTTCGAGCGGACATCAAAAGCTCGAGCGATGGTTATAAACCCGCCCACTCACGCTAAGTCGAACTCATCCTTCCAACCTGGACTCCTCTCACAGTTACACATGTCGTCCTCTGCTGTTTCCCCCGTCTCCTCTTGTGCACCACTCGCTCCCCACCTCGTCGACAACCTCACCTACGAAGAGTTCCGCGAGGCCATGGGTCGCATCGCACCCATCAATGACATCGACAACCCCAGCGCCCCCATCACTTACTGGCTCCTTGCCCAGGACAGGCAGAAGCTCAACACCGCCCCCTACACGCAGACCGAAGTCGATCGGCTTCGTGCAGCTCTCGAATTCAGTCCGACTGCCCCACCTCGACCTCTCCCGGTCCGCGTCGAGTACCGGGTCAAGAACGAAGAAGAGTCCGACGCCGGAAATGGAGGAGTTGCTGAAGAAGGCTCGGACACTGACAGGATGGAGGTTCGAGGCCGAAGCGTGGAGGTTGGAGCAGCTGGAGAGGGCAGCGACAAGGAAAACCGTGATCCTCGAGAGGCGGGCCCGGTTCACCGCGAAGATGCGCGCGCGGTGTACGACCAACCCGAGCACCTCGAGGAATGGTACCCAGCTGAGCACCCATTCATTATCAGCACTACCGACTCTGACAACCCCCGCGAGACCCCGTACGCGTGCGACACGCTGGGACGCCCCCTCTATCGGGGTGACGTCATCATCGACAATCAGCCCCCCTCCTCTACCGCCGTCCTGACGCGCCGCCTCGGCAGCTCACACATCGCACCCCCCGGATACTTCCACAATCGGGGGGACCACTTCATCCATTTCCCCATCACCGACGCCCAGGGAGTCACCACGCAGGCTCCCTACGTGCAAGTCGTCATGAACGCCGACCCCCTCGTACTCGCCCTCGCCGTCGACAGTGACAAGACCTACTCCAAGCCACTATACGCGGAACCGCACGTCTGTGAGCGCGGCAAACCTCAGTACACGCAGGCCGAGATGCATGCCTTGAGTGGCGGGCATAGTCAACAAATCCGGATCGACAAGGCTGTCAACGCCTTGAAGGACCTATCCCTTAAAGCTGAGTTGCACCGTTACCGCGCCTACCGACATGAGGCTGAAAGGATTGAGCAGCGGCTTCATGCCCTCTCTGAAGCCTTCGGTATGGTGCAGGGAGAGTTGTCGCGCAGCAAATTCCGACTGGAGATGGCCGACGTGCACAACCGCATCGGAGAGGTTCAGGAAGGATGGTCGGGGGGTGTCGGGCCCACCAGGCACCGTGGGCGTCGCAGCTGAAAAGGGGGTGATGTCACGATACGTGAAGTGGACCCTCACTATATGGCGATGACTCCTGTAGTAAGCGGTAATGTGTCATGGACCTAGTATCAGTCAGCGTAGTACAGTATCACATGCCAGTAAGGCATGACTCATTCCTAGGATAGCGATAGTAGGGTTCGAGCTATTATCGCTAGTCGTAGTACGGATTCGGGAGGAGCTTGAAAGCGTCCTCATACATGTATAAATAGTGGAACGCAAAGACCAAGATACGCCATCTTGGTCTTCTTTGAATCACCACTTTCTATTCTCTTCGTCTGCATTCGAGTTCGCTTGTCTCTCTCCGAGCAAGTCGTCTTCACCGATATACGCCCAGTGACTCGTCGACGTCCTGGTGCCCTCCGTGTCACGTGCCTCGATAAGCGCCGTGTACCCATGGGAATAGTCACGTGATTAGTGACTCGACATTTCGCTAAGTCGTGAACGCCCTTTCGTCGTCCAAGTCGGACTAACACTCGTGGTGGCATTACAGCTTTCTTCAATTCGTCGTAGGTTTTCTGGGGGAGGTTGGACCATGATAAGACATCCTTGATGTCCTTGTTGAGTCCATCATAGAACCTTGTGTGTAGGTCTGCCTCAGACCACCCAGTCTGCCCTGAGTACTGTTTGAATACCGATGTGTAGTCGGAGACTAGCTTCTTTCCTTGTTTGACTTTCTTTAGCTCTTCACGAGCTGTCTCTTTGACGTCTAGAGGGCTGAACCTGCGGTTGAACTGTTCGGTGAACCCATTAAAGGTTCCTCCAAACGAAGTTCCACCTGCATTGGCCTGCTCCAGGAATGGGAGGGCCCAGGTTTTCACGTCTCCTTCCATCAAGTTGAGAGCTGCCGCGATCCAGCGGTGCTCATTGATGTACCATTTATTATCTGTGGCATTCCAGGTGTTCATAGCGTCTCCAGATGATCCTGCCCAATTTCGGAAGGCAGCAAGGAAGTGACGGGCGTCTGTAGAGTCGCCTTTCCCATCCCAGGCTTTGGGATGGGCCACTACTTCCTTCTGTTTTCTGGACGAGGGGCGACTCGCGCCAATGGTTACTTGGGTGGTTAGGTCGGCAACCTGTTGCGCAAGTTGACCCATGGCGAGGCCCAATTGGTTGATGAGTGCTAGGCAGTCATCGATGGTAGGTGGGGGAACAGGGACTGGAGGGACTGTAGGGGGTAATGTGGAACTGCCGGCGGTGCTGGCCATCTCGTCTAGTTTCTTCTGCCTTTCTCTTCTTTCTGCCTCTTCTTGTGCCTTTTGAAAGTTGTCTAAAAGAACAAGCTGTTCATCGGGCGAGATCTCGTCCCAGTCTTGGATACAAGAGATGAACTCCTTTTCTGCTTTAGTTGGAGGGGGGAGGGCGAATTTCGAGCGAGCTCCTTGTGGATATTGCGCCTGAGCTAGATGAGCCGCTTGCTTCCCCTTCCGAGGAGCCACGTTCAGAGGGTGGAGGAGGGAGGTGAGGAACTAGGTTGGCCACGAATCCGACTAATTGCGGGGTTGTGTACCCGGTATCTTCGACTATGCCATAGAGGCCATATAACTCTAGAAGAGCTCTGCTGTAGTCCGGGTCGTAGTAGATTGCCTGAATGTATTGTTCGGCAAGGTTGCAGGGTCTTTCTTCTAGTTGAAAGACTGGGATCCAGATAACGATGTTGTCTTCGTCGAGTGCGTCTTCGCCTGACTGGGTGAGTGTCTCTTTGGAGGAGGAGTGGGCGGAGTAAAAGGATTCCGCTGATATGGTGGGAGATGGTGAAGCAAAGATAGGTGAAGGGATCTGTTCAATGGACTGGTTCCCTTCGTGTACGTGAAGCGATGCCGAAGCAGAGGCTTGAATTTTGGGGGTGGGGATAGGTGATATAGAAGCTTGTCTCCTCCTGAAGACACTATGAAGACAGGCACGAAGGTTCGCGAATGCGCAAGGCAGTTTGGAAAATGGAAAGGTGGGACTTTAGACGATGTGTTACGATGAGCGCGAAATGCTAACTCGAAGGTGAATGGAATGCCCTATCAAGCAAGACCAATACACAGTGATTGTTTCACACTGCGCGAGGCTGCGGCGATAAAGGGACACTCAGGAATGGGGTAGGGATATGTGTAGAGCCACAAGGCTGTCTGCCTCAGTCTTCTCGACCTTTTGGCTGCCTCTCATGCTGAAGCACTCTCAAACTTTTCTGGTTGGTACACGTACAGCTGTCGCAGGCTAGGCCTGGCTGGCTCAAAGTCTAACTGCAGCTTATCTGGCATGGTGACCAGTTCTGCAGCCAGTACCCAGATGTTGAACTGTGACCAGATACGACAAATGAAGGCAAGCACAATCTATGCCGATTTTACGGACACTAGAGTTGTACCACGAATGCACAGATTCTGCTTACGGACTTCCCCAGGCAAAGAATGAGGTGGATAACACAAGGGACTGATGGTCGTCAACCACCTAGAGGGATAATAACAAAGCTGATGAGCATGGGGCTCAGGAGTGAATGAGGAACTTGTCCTAATGTAGCGGTGCGACTGCCGCGCTACGCCAAGTCAAGTATGAAGTAAAAGTGAACCGCGAAGGTGGCACACTCAACCTGATGCGGAGACAAGTCACGCACCAAATGTGCAGTCAGAGTGGAGGGTACAGAACGTGAAGTCTTTATACAAGACAATATCTGCAAGTGATCACACTATGGCACACTGAGTGGAGAACCAAGAGGACAAGTTCAGATAGAGCAGAGTAAGGAAGTATAATGGATACGCACCTGAGTGGAGAACCAAGAGGACAAGTTGGTTCCACTCAGGACGTTACAGGGAGGCTTATATACACTACTACGGCTGAGTATGAACTGAGTCTGAACACTATTACTAAGTGTATAGTAAGACTCCATGACTCAGGAGCTAACGCATTGTGTCTATTAATAGCGCTATCTATTGTGCTGACTGATGCACTTGTCATAGCGCTTACAAGCGGCTCCACTTTGCTGAGTAAAACCTAATACAGCAAGAAAGCGTAAACTACTAAGCGTGTTCTAGAACCTTCCAGAACCTTCCATTCTTATCTACCAATCAGAACTGTTATGCGTATAAGGGACCTAAGTCCCACGATCACATGCACATGGGTGGCAAACCCTTGTGACTGACTCAAAGTCTTTGTACTTCAGCCCTTTATATCTTCCTCATATAAATCCATATAAATACAGAAAAATAAGGAAAATAATATGCGTCCATGACAATTCATGTGGTCCTAACATGTTGGACTGCCCATTATCTCACATACCACTGCCTTCTGGAAATCTGACTATCTTTGCAGATTCTTGTCGAAAACGATGAGAAACTCGAGCGGAAGAGCCAGCAGCTGCTTCTTGGGGACACATCTACATGGGAACGGTCACGGAAGAATATTTCTGTTATAAAGAACAGTGCATTCTGGCATGCGCTTGCAAGGTATCCTAATATTGTTATGTCTAAATATGGACTTGGAAGTGCTGACTTGTTTCTGCTTTCACCTTGCATAGAATCAAGAGTTTTCTTGAGCCGCTTGCCATTGCTTCAAACATAACACAAGCTGACAACGCTCATGTTGACATTGTTCTAACCACGTTCGGGTTTTTGTATATTCAGTATTCAAAGCTCCTTGAGGTGGAGGACATCAAAGCTCATGATGCGATCTTGGAAAGCATTGAGCGACGGTGGTTAAAGACAGATCAAGACATTTTTGTTGCTGGAGTCCTTCTAAATCCCTTTCATAAAGCTAGGCCCTTTCGTGCGGCCCCCTTTTTGACAGTCGCTGGCTTATATAACCTCCTCCACCGTCTCTGGAGACGATTCTACTACATGGACCCACCCACTGAACTTTATATAGAGTATAAAGCCTACATTAGTGGAACAGGGCACTTCCAGGCTATGCATAATATCATGGATGCCATGAAAAAGTCGGCTGAGAAAGAGGTAAAGTCGAAAAAACTGTACTTTGGTACTTGGCGCATCTGACAACGCCTTTATTTATCAGGGTACAAAGCTCAATCTGCTTGAGGTCTGGGGTGCCATGTCCCATGCTGATCATCCGCTGACACCGCTGGCCCAAATGGCACGTCGTATCCTTTCCATTTGCCCCAACTCTGCTTCAGTTGAACATCTTTGGAGTGTGTTTGGCACCATTCTCACCAGGTTACGCACCCAGCTCGGTAACAAGGCCCTCTTGAATATTGCAGAACTCAAACTATATCTACAGGAGGAACATCTGCGAGCAAGGTCGGTCCAAACACGGCTCAAGAGGTCTTTTGGCACCACACTCAAAGATGACCAAACAATGCCACCACCTTCCATCACATCAGGAAAACCTAAAAGTACTTAATTGCTCTTAATCAGGCCTTAACATGATCCTAAGGCCATTTTAAGGTCATTTTTTCCTAAGGCAATTTAAGCAAGGTCGCCTTCTTAACCTGCCTTAATGGCAGTAACTTAATGCCCTTAATGCCATTAGAAGCTTAGGATAGCTCTGAATCAGCACTTAAAGGTCTTAAGGAGTAAGATGGGCCCATGGTCAGGTTAGGATATAAGTACAATTTAAGTCAATCAAGACCTGATAAGACAGTATTAAGACTATCTTAAATAATTTGCTTTTCACACAGGGATTGGACAGAATAGGATTTATGCAAATATATATATTATGACTACTACAGGTAGCTATTAATACAGGTGGGGTGGGGATAGGTGCAATGCAACGGCGAGGTGGCAGCGGCGGCCATGCCGGTGTGGTGTGTTGAGTCAGGTGGTGGCGGCTGTGTCGAAACGGCGCCGTAGGTGGCCATGGCCATGCCGGCGTCCGAGGTGGCGGTGGCGGCCGTGTCGAAATGGCGCCGATGAGGCGGGGTCAGCCGAACGCAGTGGGTGGCGATGGCCGTGCCGGCGTCGTGGTGGCGGTGGAGGCCATGTCGAGATGGCACCGGTGGAGTGGGGTTGAGGCGGGCAGCGTTGGTGGAACCGTGGTAGCGAGATGGCAGTGGCGATCGTGTCGAGGTAGTCAGGTCGGTGGGGTTGAGGTGGGTGCTGCGGCCATGTTGAGGTGGCAGGGCCAGGGTCGAGGGGCAGCGGGTGCAGGTGTGGTGGTGTTGGGGCTGCTGCGAAGTCGCGCGCGAGTTGGAGGTCCTGCGCAGTTGAAATGAGTAAGAGAAAAAAAGTGAAAAAAAAAACTCATCTGAATGGGCTGAGTGCCGCAAGACGGCAACAACCGAGACGGCGACAACGAAGCTGCGTACACACGTGTGCCAGTGAGCGGCAGGCTGGGTAGGCTGGGTGCTCGCAAGGGTGCTCGCATGCCGCGAGGTGAGGGCAGTAGGAGGAGGTCTCGATGACGAGGGCGACACTGTCCCAAGGCCTGCACAGGTTAGAGATGAACGAGAAAAAAGAAAAGAAAAAACGTACTGTAGCTTCGTATTTGCGTGAGGGGGAGGGGAAGAAAGGGAGGAGAGTGTTAGAATTTGAACAAGTCGTGACGCGTGACATGGCACGCTTCCCCGCCACAAATTAAACTTCCGCCCAGAAGTTGCCTGAGTCTTGAACACCATTTTTTGTCTAAGTCAATTTGAGTATGTGTCCACACAAAATCACACATTTTCCTTGAATCATTCTGCCTCAAAAAATTACAGAGTGTATAGGAGTGTATAGATATGAAAAATAAGTACCAACTATTCCTACAACAATACAAAAAAACACAAGGAAATTGATTTAAATAGTATTGCTGACAGTACCAGCTAAGCTAACATATCTGATATCTCAAGAACTAAAATAGATAAAACTATGAAAATATTTGGGGAGGTAGATCTCCTCAAATTCCAAGGGGTCCTCTGCCAACTCTAAGCAATAAAATCAGCTATTCCTGATTTATTTGACCAGCTCTGAAATAGTGTTGTGGCAGCTCAGAGCTGGCATTTTCTATCTTTTGGAATAAAATTTGGAAACTTATGAAAATATTTGGGGAGCTGGCTTTTGAAGAAAGCTGAGGGGTCCTCCCGGGTCCTCTGCCAACTCTAAGCAATCCAATCAAGCATTCCTGAGTTATTTGACATTAGCTGAAGGGTGTCAGCTAATACCCTTCAGCTAATGTCAAATAACTCAGGAACAATTGATCAGACTGCTTAGAGTTGGCAGAGGACCCAAGGGAGGACCCCTCAGCTTTTGAGGATATCTACCTCCCCAAATATTTTCATATTTTTCCAAATTTTATTTCACAAGATAGAAAAACACCAGCTCTGAGCTGCTGCAACACTACAAGTCTGAAATCCTTCAGCCAAAGGGTTTCAGCTCTGGTTAAATAAATCAGAAATGGCTAATCAGATTGTGTAGAGTTAGCAGAGGACCTGTTGGCTTTTGAGGAAAGCCTTTGGGAAAACCAGCTCCCCAAATAATCTCAGATTTTTCCAAATTTTACTTCCCAAGTAGAAAATACCAGCTCTGAGCTGCCACAACACTAAGTAGGAGTTCTTGAAGAAATAGTGAAAGCCAAGACATGGATCCCACTCAGTCATCCCATGTAAGTGCCAGTGCTTTAACTGAAGGAGACAGATAGAGTCTGGGGTGCAGTGCCAGTGACCATGGATTAAATAATTCACAAATGGGCCAAATAGCTACTAGTAGTCATCATTGCTTAGAGTTGGCAGAGGACCCCTTGGATTCTGAGGATATCTACCTCCCCAAATATTTTTAGAGTTTGAAAGTCCGGTTGAGTCCGGTTTTTTGCCCAATTTGGCAGCAACCGGACCAAGACCGGTTGGTCCTCCAGCCTGAATTTTGCAACTGCAACTGCAACTGCAGCCAACTGGTTTTTACCGGTTGCTTCATTATTTTCAATCCCTCTCAACCGGTTGTAACCCAACCCGGTTGCAGTTGGTTGTAGTCGGCTGGGACCGGTTGCGACTTACTAGAACTGGGGCACCGTACCAGCAGTCGCGTGTAGTGTAGCAGACTAACTACTAAACAATGTAATTACTTCTAACTAATAATTATACAGCCCGCTGCATCCCCCCCACCGCCATCTGTGTCATTGTCGTTGCTGCCGCGGTCCGCTGTGTCGTAGTTGTTGTTGGGATGGTCGTCGTCGTTGCTGCCGTGGCCCGTTGTGTCGCGTCTGTTGCATCCAAGTTGTTGTCCTCGGCCTCCCGTCATGTATTGCGTCGTGTGTTGTGTGTGTCGCCGTCGTCACCGTCATCGTCGTCGTCGTCGTCGTGGTTGTTGTTCGCTGTTGCCTCGGTCTTCGCCTCGCTGTCGCCGTTGTCGAGTTGGAGTCGGTGCGCCTCGCACCTCGCCTTTGCGGCCCAGGCGACGCAATCGGACTTGCGGTGCCAGTGGTGGGGCGGTGGCGGCACCAGTTGGCAGCTTGATCGGCTTGGATCGGCGAAGTCGTTGATGTTGATGATGTCGTTGTTGTTCGTTGTTCTGGGTAAGCACTCGGCCGTCACAGCTAAGTCACAGTTCCCTAAAGCATGAGTACGCGTGAGTAACAAATGGCCCGGGTACTGCCGGTTTGTTCGCTGCACGTGCGTACTGTATTACCACCTGCTATCAACATCAACAACGACCGACCACGACCACGACTCGATGCACCTCCCCGACGCAGCCCCGCTACACGCGCTACCGACTGCCACCAGCCCTGCCAATGCAGTGGCCCCAACTACGACAATGGTGGCAACAGCAGCGACGGCGATCACAACACCACGACAAGGCGACATCAACTGCCACAACACCTGGGTGATAGTCGACAGCAAGGCGAAGTGGCAGTGTCAATGGCAACGGCAACGACAACAGCAAGACCGACGATGGTGACTGACGACGACGACGACGACGACGATGACGACGATGACAGCTATGACTACGACTATGACTACGTGACACGACAATGACAGCAAGCATTCTCATAGCCATTAGCTTAGTGTAGCTAGTAGTAGTAGTGATGTTTTAGTATATTACAACCCAAATAAAAATATGTTTTGAACTATAGTACTGCACCCATAATCGGGTTGCAACCGGTTGAAGTCGGTCGCAACCGGTTGGAGAATCCAACGTACTCGCAGTGACCCAACCGCACATTTCTGTGCTGGGCCCCAACCGCGACCAAAAGTCCGGTTGTTTTCGGTTGTGGTCCGGTCTGGTTGCAGTTTTTTCCAGTTCAAGCAACTGAACTTTCAAAGACTAAATATTTTCATTTTTTTTAGTGGGTAGACTCTTGGGTAGACTAGAGCATCTGGACAGGTGAATCCGTCCCCATCCCCTTCCACCATCCCCCATATTCCCCATCCTCATGACCCCATCTGTAAACACAATTAGGTGTTCAGAGTGTTCAGAGCTGTTCAGAGTGTCCTTGAATGGCTCTGAACAGCTCTGAACACCTACTGCGATTACAGATGCCCCTCCCCTCTCCCCATATTCCCCTTGGCCCCCCATCCCTATGTTCTCTACCTCCATCCCCCCCTCCCCTATCCTTATATTCCCCTTCCTCATGTCCCCCTCCCCCCTTCCCCATGTCCCCCCCCTTTTCCCCATGTCCCCCTCCCCTTCCCATATTCCCCTTGTCCCCCTCCCCCATCCTCATATTCCCCTTTCCCATGTCCCCCTCCCCCATCCCCATCCCTTTCTTTCCCTTCCCTATATTCTCCCTGGCATGCCCACCCTCACTACCCCCCTTCATGTTTCCCTTACCCATCCTTATTTTCCCCTTCTCAATCCTCACCAATCTCACCACACTCAATTTGAAGTTATTTATCTATGTCACATATGTGCCCTTAATCTTGCCTTAAGACAATATTTCTAAGTGCAAATTAAGTCACTGTTTCACCTTAACAGTCTGAGGTGCCTTGATAGGCCAATTAAGGCAGCTAAGCACTTTGAGGTTTTCCTGATGCACCACTGCTGCTGCCGTCATTGATGCAGAGTCTGGTCTTACTGCAGACATACCCATGGAACAAGATGCCTCTGCACCTTGTGGAAACAATATTCCGGACTCAATTGGGCAGCAAAGCATGCATGGAATTGCACAGGAGCTGATAGATGCCATTGAAACTGACAACAGCACCGAGCCACCAGAACCTTCCTCTGATGTGCTCAGGCTCTCTATTCCCATCAGTAACCTGTTCGATTTCACACAGTTATATTGGGTTGAAGCTTATGAGAAGTTGGCCATGCGGGGGTTGCAGGACAAACTCGAGTTGTATGAACTTCTTGACCTTGATGCTGAAGGTGATACTGTCGAAAATGAGGCTGATGATGTACTGAACAAGTGATTCTTTTCCCAATACTTGCTGGTATCAATGTGTTGACTTGACTCTGTATTGTATATGTAGTTATGACCACTATTCTTGTAACAATGACTCGGAAATGCCTTCACAGTGACTCCAACACCAGGCAAATGTGAGTCATCTTACATAAAATATGGACACACCTGGGGTACCCCTGACACCACACAAAGTCATGGTTGTGTCTGGCTACAAAGTGTCGCTGTCAGTGACAGTTGGTGACTTTAACGACAGTTACGCGACCAGCACAACACTGGATTACTACATCCCTTCTGCTGAAACGCTCTCATGCGATGTCAAGAGTGTCTTTCAACACGTTCAGGAGCACATTTCCCAATTGTTACAGGTACATTGACTATCACAATTAGGGCTTTAATGTACTCACTTAAAGTCAGAAAACCGATGGCAAACTCAGCTTTGCCACCGATGCCTGGACATTGCCAGGTTGCAAGGCGTACGTAGCTATCACTGTGCACTTCGAAAAGAATGGTGCCCCTTTGGCCCTCCTGCTCGATATTGTCGAAGTGCCAAAATCCCATACCAGTGACAATCTTGCGATCACCTTTGTTGAAGTCCTCAAAGCCTTTGGGATAAAAGACAAGGTGAATTGCTCAGAAGTGAGTGTGAAGTGTGCGCTGGACTTACATTGTTGTAGATCCTTAGCATCACAACTGATAACATGTGCAACAACAACACAATGATCAACACTCTTAGTACCTCACTTGATGGGTTTCCAGGTGCCGCCAACCAGACATGCTGCTTCGCACACACAATCAACATCATAGCGAAGGCCATTCTCAAGCAGTTTGATGTACCAAAGGCCAACCCCAGTGCCATTCTTGATGAGGCCGCTCAAGCGCTTGCCGACTTAGCTAAGGACCTTGACTCTGAGGAGCATGCAGAGCAGGAGACACGGGAGGCCAACGACAATGACGACGACGATGATCGGCCACTCAACCCTTGGGTGGACCTCCATGACGGGCTAACAGAGGAAGAGGCAAACCAGCTCGACGAGAGCACACAGCCTGTGCGATCAATGTTGATCAAGGTATGTTAATTGTTTGACTCGTCGCACATTGTACTGACATGGTACATAGCTGCGTAGACTCGCCTTTGCTCTCAAGAACTCCACAACCCTTCTCCTCCCCAAATGGTTTGCAACCCTATCAACCCACCACCTCTCAAAGTGCATGATGCCACACGATGTTTCAACTCGCTGGAACTCGACATATGACATGCTGGACTTCGCCCTCAGGTATCGCTCGGCAATTGACACAATAACCGCCAGCCACAATTATGATCTTCACAAATATGAATTGCTACTGATGGAATGGAAACTTGTGGGAGTACTCTGTGATGTATTGAAAGTGAGTTGTTTCGTTATCTTCTTCTATCTCTGACATTCTTTTTGGACAGATTTTTAAGGACACAATACCTGTATTTTTCACGAGGAACGCCAAACCTTGCAGCAGTTATCCCGGCAATGGATCACATCGACAAGGTCCTCACCACAGTGTCCAACAGCCCTTATCAATATGGGCCTTCCATACAGTGCTGCGCTTGCTATTGGCAAGAACACGATGAATCGGTACTACAACAAAACTGACCACTCGGAGGTGTATCATATTGCTATGGGTAAGTCATCATATATTTGTCTCTAATATGCTAAGACATGTGCTCTCAGTGCTCCATCCTCGCCACAAGCTGGAATACTAGTACTTCAAGAAACATAAGTGGGAGGATGCATGGATTCAAGCCGCACACAATATCGTTCAAGAGGAATTCAGCTGGTCCTATGAGTTGGATGAAGGCCAGGACAACAACGACAATGCCAATGTGGAGGATGACAGTGACAAAGTCATAAGTAGAACTGCTCTTTTCTTTTATTGGCTAACTGTTCGATTTGCAGACTTTTTCAAGAGCCAAGAATATATTTGACAAATTGCCCGACCTCGCACTCACGTCCATGACATCCTCGGATTGTAATAACGAACTCAATCGCTACCTCGCAACTGGAGTTGAGGAAGTGAAGGATGTGCTCTCATGGTGGTATGAGAGGCGTAGGAGCTTCCCCAGCCTCTCACATATGGCACACAATTATTTATCGATCCCAGGTGTGTATCCTGTTGCGATCGGACTCATCGGTATGGACTACAGTCTCACGGGGTTCTGACTACCCTAGTATTAGTCAGGGACAGTCGTCTCAGTCAGCTTGTCGTGGATATCACATGTCGTGTAGTACGGACTTGACTCATACCTAGGACAGTTGTAGTAGGGTTCGAGCTACTATTGCTACTGGGTACCTTACATTCAGGAGGAGCTTCAAAGCTCCTCGTCGATTGTATATCTAGTGGGTAGTGCGAAGACCGAGCTCCCTAGCTTGGTCTTCTTGAATCCTTATCCAATTCTCGTCTCTTCTCTCCTTGTCTGTCTCCTTCTCGCCTTCTGCCTGTTATCGCATCTGGCCTTGGTAAGGCGGATCGCCCAGCAACGCATATGCCTGGTGGACTTCGCCCCAGTGCCTGTAGCAGTCACGTTCCTCTTGAGGTCGTGTACTTATATTCGCTAAGTCGCCCTTCGTACACTCAGCCACTCTGTCATCGCTCAAGTCGAGCATCGTTAGGGCAGGCCTAACGCAACAATCCTCTACCTTTCACTATCTGTTAGGATTATTTACAACTTCTAATTAGCTACTACAGTCGACGTTGAGTGGGTGTTTAGTCAAGGCCACCTTGTCCTTCCCCATGTCCATAACTGACTCTCATTCGAGTCAACGCATGCCCTGCTCTGTGTTGGGATGTGGAGCACACTTGACCTTATTAGTGATAGAGACATTAAGGTGGCCCTTGGAGATGAAGTCACCAGGAAAGTAGATGAACCCCGTCATAACTGATGTCAGTCTGAGGTTTCAATTCACGTCGACACGTCATTCAATATAATCTCTTGCCCTCATTCACTTGGATGGTTTAGCCCCTTGTATTTGTGTGAAACAGCTAAGTGTTATGGCTTTAAACAGGGGCCCCCATTTCCTGGGGAAAGGTCTGACAACCATCTGAGACAACAATGCATTGACAAGTGTGGCACCAGTGCCACACCACAAGTCAGCCTTATTGCTGCCACCAATGCTGCGTCATGGAATGGCTTGTACCCGTGGTAGTTTACCTGTAGAGTTTGAAAGTCCGGTTGGGTCCGGTCTTTTTCCTAATTTGGCCACAACCACAACCGCAACCGGTTGGTCATCTGGCCTGGCCAGTGCGACTGCGACCGAACCTTGACCGACCGGTTGTCACTGGTTGTGCTACCATTCTGCAGCCTGTGTCAACCGGTTGTGACCCGACTTGGTTGCAGTCGGTTGCAGTCGGTTGAGACCGGTCACAACTGATGTGAACCAGCATCCGTATGGTGGGTTCAGCGGGTTTTTTTCGAGTACACTACAACCTATATTTTGGACTTAGATACATAGTTGTACTAGCTACTACTAGCTACTGATCCTCATGAAATGCTGTCGCAGAGCTCGCCATTGCACCCGGGTCGTCGAGTCGCATTGTCTCACTTGACACATCTTGGTGGTG